>JAJJWW010012642.1:0-215711 GCA_023531295.1 Papaver armeniacum
TAAGTATCTCCTTTGCCATGTTCCTGGTATAAATGGCCCTACACTATCCAAGCCCCATTTAGCAAATGGCCAAACACTTGTTGTGGAGATTAAAGCCACTCCTGGAGCATGTATTCTTTTTCCGTGACGTTGGCATTCTTCACATCGGCTGGGTACTTCTTTTGCGTGTTCATGCATGTATGGCCAAAAGTATCCTTGAACTTTAGTTTTGTGCGCTAATGATCTCGCTCCGCTATGATTCCATGTGTCTCCATAATGGATTGCTTTTAGTATTTCCATCCCTCCCTCTCTTGTTAGGCATCTTAATGAGGGTCCAAGGAAGTATTTTCGATATAGGATCCCATCTCTTAATTCGTAATTTGTCGCCTTAATCCTGATCTTATGCACCTCCAATCTGTTTCTTGGCAATTCTCTTTTCTCTAGATAATGTTGGAGGGGTATTCTCCAGTTTGCTCCTTTTTATTCATGCCTCTCTCCTTGATTCCCCAGGGTCATCACATCTGTGCCCATTTCTTCTTTGTTGATGCAGGGGAACAAAAACGTCTCTATCTTTATGTATCTGGCTGTAGGATCCACCAACATTGAGGAAATGCATGCCAACGCGTCAGCAAATCGATTTTCTTTTCTGCAAATATATCTCCAATTTATTTTCGGTATCTTTGCTGAAAGATATTTGATGAGTTGCTTATATTTTTGTAGAGACGGCCTCATTTGTGTTGTATAAACCCTGTATCTGACGTATCACTAACTGTGAATCGCTGGTTATCCTGATGTCCTCCAATTTAATTTCGATTACTAGTCTTAGTGCATGCACTACTGCTTCGTACTCTGTTTTTGTTATTTGTAGATGCAAACTCCAATCTGAATGAGTACGCCATTCTTGCTCCATGCGGTGAAATGAAAACTATCCATATTCCTTTTCCTTCGCCATTTGCTGATCCGTCTACTAGTATTTCCCATCTACTTGGATTGTGCTCTGTGAGTAAGTCTCTCGGGTTTCCTAGCTCTTCATCTATGTCCATCATTTCCTCTACATCCTCATCTTCTTCTAGTGGAAACTCTGCCAGGGAATCTGCAATAACTTGTGATTTTGGTGAGGATAAGATTTCATATTTTACCCCAAATTGTTGTACTTGTGCATTACATCGCTTCACTCTTCCCACTCTTTTTGAGTTCTTCATTAAAGATTCAATTGGAATTTTAGTTAGTACTCTGATCTTGTGGGCTTGGAAGTAAGTGCGAAGCTTTTATGTTGGATAAACCAGTGCCAGAATGAGCTTTTCAATCTTAGTATAATTTCTTTCAGCGGAGCTGTAAGTTTTGCTTATGTAATAGATTGGTTTTTCCACTCCTTCATCTAGGCGGAGCAATACTGCACTCAACACGTAAGGTGTTGACGCGAGATATATCAACAATTCTTCTTCTGGTTCAGCTTTCTGCTAAATAGTTAAATTTATTAAATAATCTTTAATACTTTGAAATGCGTGTTCACATTCTGTCGTCCACTCGAATTTGGTTCCCTTCTTTAGGATGTTGAAAAAATGTTTGCACTTGTCGGATGAGCGCGAAATGAATCTCCCTAGCGAAGCGAGCAATCCATTCAATTTATGTACGTCTTTCACCGTTGCGGGCGAGGGCATATCTCGAATTGCTTGCACCTTTTTTGGATCTACTTCTATCCCTTACTTTGACACAATGTATCCTAGAAATTTCCCTGATGCAACTCCGAAGACGCATTTTGCTGGATTTATCTTCATTTTATATTGTCGCATCTGTTCAAATATTTCCTTTAAATTGTCAGCATGATCAATCGCCTTCTTGCTCTTTACTAGCATGTCGTGCACGTAAACCCCTAGTGTTGTATGCACCCATTTTGCGAATTTTTTTCCCCATCAGCTTTTCTTCCTCCTCCTTCTCCATCTTAGTTCCAATTTTCAACATCTTTGGCTTTTCTCATGTTCCTATATTTATCTCTTTTGTTGGTTCAGCAGCTGCGAAATTTGCTTTCGGCTCGCCTAATGGTGATGGTTCTTTGATTTCGCGTGTTGGTTCTCCTTCATTTTCTGGAATCTCACTTGGTATTCCTTTCCCCTGTTTTGTTATTACCATATAAATCCTTAGCTCTTCCTCCTTTCTCAATTGTTTCGCGGCCCTCCATCGATCCTTTCGCTTCTTTGCCCGTCCTTCATAATTCCGCACATCTATGTGACTGCAAATTCTCGCGCTTCTAGTATCCCCTTTGACTTCTCCTATACCGCTTGGCATTGGAAAGCGTAAGCATTGATGGAAAGTTGATGCCACACCTTGTATCCCATGCACCCATGGTCGTCCCATGAGCATGTTCTAGGGTCCACGTCCACCACACAGAATGTTACCTGCGTTTCTATCTCTCCTAGAATTATCCGCATGATTATTTCGCCTTTCGGCTTTGTGGTCGCCCTGTTGAAGCCGTGAATGTTATACTTTGGTTTGGTTAGCTCCGCGTCCTTGTATCCCATGCTCCTGAACGCGTTGTAGAATAGTACATCCATCGAGCTTCCCGTATCTATCAGAGCTCTATCTACCGATAATTCTTCTGATTTTTCCGCACTCTCATTCTTTGCAGCTGTTAATCGCCTTGTAGTTAAAGTAATGATAGGTGTCATAAACACCTTGATATTTATCTATTGTTTATGCTTTTTTTGCTACTTTTCGTGTGAATTATGTATCTTATGTTTACTTTTGAGTGATTAGGTACTTTGGAGTCATTTGGAGCAAAAGAATGAGAAATCGTACTTTTGGAGCGTAAAAGGCAAAAAGGTCAATTCACGGGCAAGTGATACTTGGAGCCAGCTAAAGTCATGCAACAAAAGAGGTGAAGAATAATCTGTCAGTTCGTACAACTGACAGTTGAGCAAGAAAACAAAATAGGCAGTCAGTTCTCTGAAACTGACAAGCCAAATTTCACTTTGGTGTCCCTTATCAAGGAGTGCAGGGTGCCAATATCAATTTTAATCATTATAGCCCTAAAACCTAGAGAATTCTCCTCATTATTGTGTCTGTCTGAAATTGAGAGACTGGGGGAAATAGAGGCGCAGTCGAGAGTAATTCAGAGATCCATGAAGTTTTGACAGGAGATGATGGAAGCGGTGGTGAATACTGGTTCGAATTGAATCTGTATCTTGCACGAAAAGATTGTGGTAGTGATTCTAAGCAATTACAGAGAAACAAGAAGTATGTGTTGATTGAATTACAGAAATTGGTTTGTTGAGATGTAGATGGGTATAGATAAACGAGATGGTGATTGTTTCGGAGTCTCAGATGAATACGAGTTATGGGTTTCTCAAGAATTCAGAGAATGAAGAAGAAGTCAAGAATTAAGGGTTTGAATTGAATCTCTGGGTTTATGAGAAATTGAATGAATCAGATGGAAGTTGATCTCAATCTCGATAATAATAAGATGGGTTTGGTGATAAATGGGGGATTGAAGGTGAATCCGAGGTTCAAATGAAGAAGAGAAGATGATTTAGAATCTGTGAAATAGATGGAAGAAATTGAAGTTCTTTGGTGAAAAGTAAATGGGTTTGTATGATTCTTGGGGTCAGTCAGGTTCAGATCGAAAGAAGAAATGAATTTGGGTTTTGAACAGAGATTTCAGACAAGGAAGATTAAGGATGGATTCAGTTGAGAAGAACAAACCTCAGTTGCTTGAGTCTCGGGTGGTATTGTGTTGCTGCAATGGTGATGCTTATGATTTATGGATGCATATGGAGTACATGGGTTATGATTGAATGAACTGCAGGAAGTGTTGTTGTTGGTATTGATGTGATGCTGCTGCCACGATCAAAGATAATGAACTGTGAAGAACTGATGGTGGTGTTGGTGGCATGTGGTGTTCAAGGGTTATAACTGCAGTCAAAGTTGTAGCAGTGTGAAGAGAAATGAATGCAATGCCAAAGGCAGTATGATGGGGAAGCTGCAACACTGAGGTGTTGTTATGGAGTTGTTATGAAGCAGTGAACTGAAGAGGTGATTGTGCAATGCAGAAAATGAGATAGCGGAACTTGAGTATGGCTGTGATAGAGAGGTTATGCAGTTGTGGTGCAGAGCTAGGAAAGTTGCAAGCTGGTGTCGTTGTCTTGGTTATGATGATAAGGTATGACCTTGAGCTGATGGTTGTTGTTGGATGCAAAGAGTTCAAAACCCCACGAAATGGAGATATGAAGTCTAGGTTTTGCAGTTGCAACTGAGCTGCATTACAGTGGATTTAAGGTTGTGAGCTCAGTCTTGAACCTGAGATGAAGCTAAGGTGGTACTGAAACAGATGGACTGGAGCTGTTGTAGGAATGGATTATGCAGCTACAGACTAGGGTTGTGAGGCATTAGGAAGTGCAGTGAGTCAGCTAAAATGTGACAGGGAAGATAGAGATTGCAGTCACTGAAGCTGCAGAATGGAAACGCAAGGATCTGGAGTTGGGCATTGAGATTGGAGAGAGCTCGAGACTACAGGGAAAGCTGGAACGTGAGTTATAATATGGTGGAGGTGGTCAGGCTTGGTCGAGACTTTTCTTAGGAAAGCCAATTCACACTACAGGGGGGAATATATAAGATCTCTATTGTTCTATATTATTTTATTATCATCTCTACTTCTACTTTTGTTCTAGGGTTTTACAACATGAAATCTTTTCTTTTTATTCTTGTTATGAACTTCATGAACATGAGCTAGAGTAGTATTATTGGTTAAGGAATAAATTGGATTTCCAAGCATGAGTTTTGTTCAATAAATTAGTTTTGTCTCCATACTTTGTCGCTTATGATTCACTATTAATATTGTTACATGATTTGAATGCTTGTTTAGTTGAGTCTAGAATCGATTGAGTTTGTTTTCATCTCTATTGCTAGATTAGGATTTATTATACGTAAAAGTGATAAATCCTGATTATACGTAGCATAAATGTGAGTATTGCTTGTACTGATACATCCTAGTAGTCACAAGTGAGTCATAACCTTTGTTACTTCGGATTAGTGCTTTTACACGTTCGATTACTTTGATTGGCCTGATTTAATAGAACTTAATGCATCTAGGGAATTAAACTTGATCAGTGCTTTTACATGTTAGGTTGTTCTCTTACGTAGAATTCATATTCGAATCTTTTAATGTGTTTGTTGATGACAAGAGGAAATTAACGGGATATTCTTGCGATCAAGGTATCCTAGGGCTTTTGATTAAGTTGAGATTAAATATCAATTCTACTTATTGTTAAAAAGCATGTTTGTGAATGAAGATGAATACTTAACTAATATCTCTTCTACTTGATTTGCTTGTTTATTTCTTATTTGCTTTTATTTTACTTTAGATACATTAGAATCAAAAAATCCTCCCATTGTTATTTTTAGGAAACTGAAACAAATTGACAACCTTTGTCCTCTATGTGGGAACGATCCTTTCTTGTCCTTCCTATATTATATATTTTGAGTAGTGAGAAAGTAATTTATTTTTGACGCATACGACAGCGATCAAATTTTAGCGCCGCTGCCTTGTTATTTGTTTTTGGTTTTGGTTTCTTATTTTTGTTTTTAGTTTTGTTTTTTCTTATTTTCTGGTTCTTAACATAGTTTTGAGAACTCTTGTTTCAGGTACCAATTTATATGGACGGATCATATTGGAGCAATGGATACGGTTTTCAACAACCTCAACACTATGATAATTGCCCACCATCTATGCGATACAATCAAAACCAATTTATTGGCTATGATGCATATCCTAGAGAACCTTATGGTGATTTTCATACATACCAACAACAACCTTGTAGTGGCTATGTAAGTCAAGCACCTAGGTGGGATAATTCTACTTCCAATTGGCTTTATCCGAGATGTATGAATGTTATGAATGAACAAGACCAACTTGAACGTGATAGAGAGAACGTTGCACAAACCGATTTCTACGACACTTTTTCTTACCCGATTCCAGATCATAGTTATGATCATTCACCCATTTAAAGGGAAGATTCATCGGTAATAGAACCTATTGTAGTTAATGGTGGCAAGCGTGTAAACGTCAAGAAACTTGCACAGAAATTATACAAGTTGGAAGATGGTGGAGCTTCGTAAGAGCTTGTTAATGAAATTAGTAGGATCATTCGTATTGAACTTAAACGACTTCGTGATAAAGGTTGGGAAACCGATGAAGATTCTTATTACGGTGAGTCTGAAAATGAAAATGATTGTGTTGAAAAGGACCAAACTTTGGAGGTATTTGATGACATTAGTGTAGTGGACTCAACTCTTGATCTTTATAATGATCAAGAACCTATTCAAAAGGTACATGAGTATGATGAAACTAGTGTTTTACAGAATTTCCTTGCAACAAGGTTTGAGTCTAATGATGGAGTATGTTGACAATGGAACCGATTTGATCCATATTGTGGAAGACCCAATTGAGCTTGCAAATGATTGTAATGATGATGTTGATGTCGAAACTTTGGTTAAGGAAGAAACGGATGAAGAATGCTTGCAAGGTTTGATAGAGGACCACGATGTGCAAGAGGTAAGTAATTCAATTGAATTCTTTAAGGATGAAGAGGATACCATAACACAAGAGTTGCAAGGTTTGTCTAACCCTTTGCCAATTAATCCTTCTCCTTTACCTCTTATTGGCTTGAATATATGTTCTTCGAGAATATTGTTAAATGACTTTGTTTCTCGATATCCGCCTTGGAAACATTTGATTCTCATACTATGAATGTTTGCAAAGAAGAAACCATAAAAGTTCCTGATTTTTATGTTCTTTATACACTTCTGAGGGCAGAAAAGAATAAGTGTGGCGGAAACTTCTATGGGGCGATAGCTTAACTTCTGTTTTCTTGTACTAATATTTGTGTGAACGAGTATTTGCAAAACAGGTTACATGAAGGATCCCAAACTTTTCAGATTATTGGTGTATGGGGCATTCGTCTTGCAAGTCGGGCTGACGACTTTAAACCAAGCACTACATGGGAGGCAACCCATGGGATGAGTATTTCTTCTCTTGTTTTTATTTTTTTCTTGTCTTGTTTTTACTTTTTCTGATTTCTTGTCGTATATCATTATAAGGTTTCCCACCTTGACTTTCTTTGGACGATTCAATTTACATTGAGGACAATGTAAAGTTTAAGTGTGGGGGAGTGGTTAAGCATTTCCATAGTAAATTTTTCATGAGTTTTCAAATTTTTTGTAAATTAGTGCATGAAAAACTCCAACTTGTAGTTAGTTTAGAGTCACATAGTATACATGTCGCTAAGGTTACATCGAAATTCTCACAAGAGTGACTGAACTTAAAGATGACAGAGAACGTATCGGGTTTCTTGCTTGTATGAGAGTTAAAGTTGGATTTAACCATGCCAGTGGTAAATGAGGTGCAGACTGAATTCGGTATTAGAGTTGTGATCCCCTATAGTGGAGAATACCTATGTTACATCATGAGAGGCACCGACCTTCACTTCTTTGTACGTGTCTAAATATGTGCTTTTAGAGTGTGTGTCACCGTACGTAAACTCCGGGTAGAATGTTGAGCTACCCAACCTCTCACCAATAGAAGCACTACTTTGATATCTTGAGTGCTATTTTATCAATCATGATGGTGACATCGAATTGCTAACTTACCTACCACTTGTAATCTTGTTCGCAGTTAGCACCATCCACTTTATCTCTCTCTACACCAAGAGGTCCATAGAAACACCATCATCATCAACAAGTGGAGCATCACAAATTCGAAGGAAAGTTGAAGGTGTTCAAGGTTTACAAGCAACAATACAAAAATGAGAAGATTTCAGATTCAAGTAAAGCAACAAGACAAGGAGCATAATTTTTACAAGTTGAAACTTATGTAAAAGAGCGAAGATTATCAAGATGAGAGTTCAAGAAGTTTATGATATCAAGACATACAAGTTGTGAAGAACCAAGCGGTAAAGTACTTACACCATGGCCTTTGTACTTGCATTTTTTATTTTATCTTTATTTTGTATTTGTATTATTTTCTCTTGTCTAAAAAAAAAACTTGGGACATGGTCATCATTATGCTAGGTCCCTTGTCAAAAAAAAATGAAAATGAAAAAAAAAGAAAAAGAATAAAAAAAGACAAGAGAAAATTTCTTTAGGTTCATTACTAGAATTATTATTTTGTTTTGTTTTGTTTTGTTTTGTTCTCGTTGTGTATTTAACTTATTTTTCTTGTCTCATAAAAGAAAAAGAAGAAAAACAAAACAAAACAAAAAAAAAAAAAAACAAAAAAACAAAAACAAAAAACAAAAAACAAAAAAAAAAAAAAAACTCGTTGTATCGTATTTTGTTTTGTTTAGTCCGTTTTTAGTTTTGTATTCTTTCAATAAAGCCGATGGAAGAAGGAACATCCATAATGAAGTTTCAAGCAACAAGGAATTAGAAGAAAAGTATCACATTGTCAAGATTCTACGAAGTTCAAGAGTTATCATCACGAGTTGAAGACCAAAGACGAAGATGAAGACAAGGATTGAAGACCGAAGACGTTTCTATGGATACTGTGAAAGTGGTGCTAACTGCACGTCGAACGGATAATGAGGTAACTAAGCATATTCCCACCTTCGTTAAGTGGTTGATTTCCTTTCTTTGAGATCGTCAGAAAAAGAAGTTTTTTAAAAATGAATAAAAGATATGGGTTTTCAAAACAATTCGGAGGGTTTTACCTTCCTACTATTCAATGTGTCGCAGGATTCTCTCTTCACTCCAACCTGGACACATGTGTGACCCATAAAAAGCTGTTTATTATTGAGAGCAATTTCATAAAACCCTTTCTTGTGAGGCAGAGTCGAGACTTTGGATCACTCCGAACCCGAATTTCTTTCGACAAGGGATGGTTATTTCTCTCTCAACTTTTAAGAATGAGATTGTGTTTATTTATGTGTCTAACTTCTTATGACTAGTGTGCAGAATCTCTATGTCTTCTTAGCACGTTGGATACTATCATTTCGGAGAACTAGTAAGTTGGAAAAGTAGGTTTTGTGGGTATATCTCTAGTAAACCCTCACGAGACTATAACTCGTCCACTAGGGACACCTAGGGGTTTAAAGGCTTGTTATATGTGCTAAATTTGACCGTAGCCTCTACGACACGGAGTTGTATGTATGATTTAAAATTATTTTGTTTGATTTTCTCGAGGACTAGCAAAGTCTAAGTGTGGGGGAATTTGATAGGTGTCTATTGATGGTGGTTTTTAGCTTAGGGTTAAAATAATAAAACCTTGCATCTGATGTGATGTCAGTCTGCAAGGAAACAGAGCCACGTGTGCTAACCTCTCCACTGGCAAATTTATTGAGCCGCTCAATATACCTACATGAAATTTACCCAGACTGGCGAATGTAGCGACCGTCCCAGATGTTCTGTAAATTTCGGCGCCTCGCGTATATTCACTTAATATAAGTTCCTCTGAATGCCTTCTATGCTATGTTCTCCGGCTGAACTCTTAATGTTGATATGGCATGACGATTTGTGTTCACTCGCAGTAGAGGAGCATGAATCTCCGAATATCAAGGATAAGATCTTTGCATAAGGTATTCAACCAGAAAAGCATGCTGCTCTCTGGCAATGAACTTAAGAGAACTCTGTGTCAACACATAGAATTCAATCAATCGTCCTGACTAACTTACAGAAGTTAGGGTTTCACGCCTCGCGCAATATATCAGACCTTGCTTGTCAAAATTAAGCAAACTAAGCAATCAATCCTCCACGGATTAGCAGGTGCAGAACCTCGCCCAGAATAAGGAAAACAGGGAGCCGCATGAGCAAAAAGAGGCGTGGCCATGCCTTAGGCCAGCTAGCGCCATTGGCCACGCCCCGACCCTATTCCCTCGACCAATCAGGTCGCTTTAAACTCACCAGAAGTGTAGTCGCGCCTTATGTTTGGCCGGACCCCTTTTATGGCCAATTAAGTTGCTCTAAAACTTGCCACCATACATTAAGGGCCAAACGCACCCTGCCGCGCCACCATGCTAAACCAACATGCCAACATGCTACCTCGCAACATGCCACTTCATGCCAATGATAGACACATTTTTGTGTCTAATTTGTCTCGATTCTATATATTAATAGTGATCATTTTTGTACTTATTATGGTGTTTTATGTGTGTGTAGGTATTTTTGGCCAATAAACATTTTTGGAAAATCGGCTCGAAAAGTTGGTAAAAGCGCCCGGAGGACACTTGCTATTTGGACTCTCACTATGGATAAGGGTACCCAAATTACTAAAGGGGCACCCTCAGGACACCCCCAAGTCAGCTACTAAAGGCACCCCATCAGAGGTTAAGGGGCACTCCATCTCTTTCATTTCAAAAGAATGTTTTGGCGGGAAAATTGGTGTTTTAATGGCAGAATTAGGGTTGATGATTTGGACCGGTTTTAACGAGATTCAATTGCTGATTTTCATGGGCTAGGCCTGTTTTGTCAATACAATGCTGGTATGGATGTTTTGTTCGACCAGAATTGGCTGCATAGTCGAGTTGGACCGAATCATAGGTGATGAAGGTTACGGGTCCTGTGGAGTTTATTTTTGGAATTTCGGGAGACTAAATCGTAGATAAGTTTCCAAAAGATTCTCATCTATACAAGGAAGAGTTTTAGAGGATTTGGAAAGCTCGAGAAACGCGTAAATAAGTCATTGCAGAAAGAAGAGAAAAGAAGGAAAGTCCGTGACTTTACGTGCAAGAGATAAACAAGATTTTTACGGGATTAAGTGACTCCGTTGGCTATATATAGGTTGTTGAGAGGACAAGGAAGGGTTACGAACTCGATTGGAGCAATTTCATAGAACTTTAGAACACTACGAGAAGTGAGCAGGTGTCGAGTTGCGGGAAGTTTAGTTTTACTGCTGCTCGGTGTGAAGAACAAGCGTTGCAAATAAGAAGCTGCGTCTCAATTTCAACAAGTGCTACGGTGATTTCTCCGTAATAATCAGTCCTTTGTAATGACTTCTTTGTAACACCATTACGAGCGTTGCAAGCGATCATTTTATTGTTTCTCATCCTTTTAATCAACTTTTGAACCATAAAATAATATTTTGAGATCATGATTAATATGAGGAGTTAAACCCCATTCTTTGAGGCGATAGAGGAAGCTATTTTTCCAACAAGAAGTGGTATATTCTTATTTATCTATTTATTGCAATTATTTTTATGATTATTTTGCCTTGATCGATAATTGTTTGAATGATTTTTGTTAAACAATTGTGATTTCTTTTGATAGAGCATACTTGGACCTAGGTTTTGATGTTCTATGCTTCGGATTTACACTTGTTATTTTGAGAATCTACTTGTTGCAATAGTTTAGAATCAAATTGAACGAGAAAATTGCATGAATATAAATATTGGGTTAAATCGCTTTGAAATTGGAAAATAGTGGAATCTTAGCCTCAGTGTTCTTTTAATATTGATAACATCTTTGTCAGAGTTTGCTATAATTTTTAGTGAGTTTTCTATTTTTGTTTTGAATTTAAGTCTAAAAAATCCTTCACAAGTTCAAGAGAACGACATCTTTCTTACCACTTTACAAACAACTTCAAAACCACATCAATTTTTTGGCGCCGCCGACGCGGACTTGTTTTTAGGGTTTTAGATTTATTTATTTTTAGTTTTTTATTATTTTCGTTCTTTTTACGTTTTGGGTATTTATCTTTTGTCTACGGGTTACCGGATCATAAAGAAAATTGAGCCAAGGAGTTTGGTGATTTCGTAAAGACTTGGAGCTAAAGATTAAAGCGAAAAGAACGGAAAAGAAGACAATTTTATTTTAGTTATTTTGTTTTTAGGGTTTGTATATTTTTAGGAAAAAAAAAATTGTATTAGGGTTTATTGTTTTTGTAATTTTTCTTTTCTTTTTGGACTTTGGACTTTGGACATTATTTTTATTTTTACCCTACGGAATGGTACTTTTAAATATAAGAGAAGGAGGACAATTACGATATTGTCTCTGCACCTTGGGTTCGTACACTGACATAGGAGTCAGTGGCTCGAGTCGACTATAACTGATTCATCCCCCGTCTGGAACGGGAGGTAAGATTCTGAACACTCGTGAATCCCCTGTCGGTGAGTTCTTGTCTTCATTCGTTTGCATATATGTTGAGGACTTGAATACGACTGCTTTAATTTTCTAGTAAAGGGCAAGGCCTGGCCATACAAGATAAGGGTTCGAATTTCATCACCGTTCTCTTCTTGCCCGCCTTAGGAACACGTAACCTACGCGAACCTAAGCCTTAAAATTTTGACTAGAACAAGACCGATAGGGTAACGAGCTTAATAGGAAAGTCATTCGAAAAATATTAGTTACTCTTTTAAGCACACTTCGAAGTTCATGAAGGTTTCTGTGAGTTGAATGCGTGACTGCGCCGCCTTGTAATTCCGGTGAGGCCTTGGGTATCAAAGTTCCACCAAGCTTCCCTTGCCTCTATTCAACTTACTTTGACTCGGATTGATTCCAGAGGGGTTTGCTTAAATTGTAACGAATTCCCTTTCGAAGGATTAGAAGTTGGTCTAGAAACAATCTAAGTGGAGCCATCATGCTTTTTGTTTGCTAGAAATCAATAGGTTTGATTTGGTTGAGTCAGCCTTGTTTTGTGATTGCATAGAATCCCCTTCCTTATTCTTTTGCATGCCGGAACATAAAAGAGACGCCCTAGGTAGATTTGTTAAAGAGAAATCTAGTGGTTTTAAGTGTCTCGATTACCTCAATTTAGAAAGTCCGATATTTGAAGAGTCCGTTTTTGAACGTCCATTCAAGGAGACAATCCCTAATATTCTGATAGTGCCAGAAATGGCAACTTTGAAAGCTTTGTTGAACCCGACTAGGACTACTCGTCCCTCGTGTATCAGGTTAGCTGAAAACGGAAGCAACTTATGAACTTAAACCTGGGACCTTAGTTGCTCCCAATCTTCTTAGGGAAAGAAAATGAAAACCCCTATTTTCATGTTAGGGACTTTGAGGAAATTTGTAGTACCCTAAAGATTAGAAACCTTGATGATGATGCTTTGAAACTCAGGTTATTCCCTTTTTTCCTTGAAAGATAAAGCCAAATCGTGGCTATATAGTTTGGCTTCTGGTTCAATTGAAACATATGAACAACTTACATCTTCCTTTTTGAACAAGTTTTTCCCTAGGCACAAAACATCGTCTATTAGGACGCAAATCTGCACGTTTTCTCAACAGGAGGGAGAATCTTTGTATAGGTATTTGGAAAGGTTCAATGATTTATTAGCCCAATGTCCTCATCATGGTCTAGAAAAGGTTAGGTTAGTTCAGATCCTTTATGAGGGTTTAGATTATTCCACTACGACCACGGTAGAATCTATGTGTATGCAGTGGGTTTGAAAACCAAACAGTTGATGAGGCGATGACATATTTGCATGAAATCGCCCGATAAGACCAAAGAATGGGAAAATAGTAGGGAACCCAAGAAAACAATTCTTCTAGGAAGAGGAAACGTTAATAGGCTAGAAGGAGGCTTTGAATCGAGATGCCAAAATTGCGGCAATAGCTAAAATGTTAGAAGCTTTAGAATTGGGTCACACTAGTGGTAGAGTGGAGCCTTTTGGGAAGGCCGGACTATTGAAGAGCAAGCCAATGCTCTTTATAATAATAACACTAGATTTGATAAATCAGTCAAAAGTTTGACCCATATTTAGAAACCTATAATCTGGTTGGAGAAACCATCCAGAACCTCTCATGGCCTAAGGACCGGAACCAAGGTCGGTTTAGTAATTCGAATGCTCACCCGGGTTTTGGCTATACTAAGAATCCTTGAGGGTAGCTCGGTTCAAAATCGGTCAGATAAGAAATTTTAAGTCTAGAAGAAACTCTTGCCTCATTTATTCGAAACACTTGAAAAGATGCACCAATCACTTTCACAAAGCGTAGAAGCTAGTAACAGGATAGGAAAGAAAATAGTCAAGCTATTGCCAGAGTTAAAAAGGTTATTACGATAAATGAGTCCTTGAGAGAAAAAGGTAGGTTCCCTAGTCAAACACAAACAAACCCTAGAGGAGTTCATGAAGTAGGCGAAAAACCATCACATCGGTTGAATTCGGTTAGAACCCTTAGAGTGGCGAGTAGTAGACAATCGGGTAACCATGCCAGATAGTGAGCATCTTTGTAGTTCACCCCTCGGGACCATCCATCGCTGAGAAGCGGCGATAAAATCTCTGATGATGCCAATTATTTTGAGAGGCCCTATTTTATGCCTAGAGCCCCATTTCCACTGACTATTAGTACCAACAAAGAATGAATCCAACTTTAATGACATAATGGAGGTTTTTAAGAAAGTTACCATAAACCTTAGTTACTAGAAGCAATTAGGAAACTTAAACATGCCAAATTCCTTAAGGATATGTAAGACGCGAGCTTAAAGCTTAGTGTCCCTAAAAAGCCTTTTTAGCTAGTCATGTAAGTTCGATCATTCGAACAACACAACTCCTAAATATAAAGACCCGGGTGCCCCTACCATTGCTTGCACGATAGGAAAACATCGGGTAGATAAAGCTTTACTTGACTTAGGAGATAGTGTGAACTTATTTGCCGTAGTACCATGTGTACTTATAGCTAGGACTTGGTGAATTGAAACCTACCAAGATAATACTTGCGGTTAGGCTGATAGGTCTGTTAAAATTCCTCGTGGTGTGATAGATGGTGTTCTTATTGAGGTCGATAAGTTTATTTATCCTGTGGATTTCGTGGTCTTAGATACCCTTTGTCCACGACCCCAGAGAACAGTGTACTGTGATTTTAGTCGCCCATTTTTAGCTACATCTAATGCGATCATAAACTGCCGAAATGGTATTATGACTATTGAGTTGAATATTTTTAATGTCAATAAGCTAGATTCTAAGCTAGATGACACGTGCATTGAAGAGGTGAACATGATAGGAACCTTAGTTCAGGAGTCATTACCAAACATCATATCGGAAGATCCATTAGAGAGTTGTCTAGCCAATTTTAGCATGGATTTCGACGATGATAGCAACATTGAACAAGTAAATGCTCTGTTGGATTCTATTCCTATGTTAGATACCGATACATGGAAAGCTAGGTTTGAACCATTATTAGCTTTCGAGTCTACCTTAATCCCTTATTTAGAAGAGCCTCCTAAGTTAGACCATAACTATGCATTTTTAGGCCCATCTGAGACTTTCCCTGTTATAGCTTCCAATTTGGATAGTGATCAGGAGAGTAGGCCAAAAGTGGAGGTGCTTCAAGACAATAAGGAAGTTTTAGGGTGGACCATAGAGGATATTAAGGACATAAGTCCTACTTTGTGTATGCATCGAGATGCATTTAGAGGATGAACCACTGATTATAACTTAGATAAAGCAATTGACCTTTTCGGGGGAACGATGGTCTAGAAATTAGGAATATTGTGACTAGTCTATTTAGAGACACCCAAAATTCTAAGTTTGGGGTGGACTTGGAATATATTCCTCTACCATTTCACAAGAGTATCTTCATAGAGCGATTGATTGTTAGAAACCCATCCTTTGGTTGATGTGGTTTATCCAGGATATGATACCCAGATTGACTTTGTTTTCCCACCAAATATTTTTCAACCAATTGTGGGAACGTATGAGTTTCAAATGTGTCAATTATTAAATTTTGAGACTGAGCACAGAGTACTTTAGGAGATTAGTCTCGACACATTTTCTTATGATTGACCGCCGTTTCATCGTGGTCAATTGTGTGAGTCAAACCCGATTAACTTTAAGGATCCGATTATTTAGGTTATTATTATGTGCTTCTAAGTTTTTACTTGAGTTTTTCCAGACTCTAATACCTGAATTGGATCTTAGCTATGAGGAAATGCAACCCATGAAAATATTTTATTTGGACCCAGTTATAGAACCTGAACCTAAACCACAACTAGATGTAGTTGTCTTAAACAGGAAACTAGACAAGGGTGTGCTTTATTTGTTTATTCTCTTGGTAGGTTGCAGATTCCTTTTATTTGTGATAGCTCTATTTGGTTTTGATGACCCACAGAAATTTCGGCTATTACTTTATGATTTTATGAGGTGACTAATCCTTTCTTAGTCTGGCTGAAGACTTTAAACTTAGCACTTCTTGGGAGGTAACCCAATATTCATGCGACACGGTAATATCTTTCCTTATCTCTTTTTGCTTCAAATGGTAACAATTTCTCCTTTTTCATGTTTTAATTTCATCTTTAGAACATTGAGGACAATGTTAGATTTAAGTTTGGGGGTATGGGAGAAACTTTTTAGTTGCAATAAATAAACTCGAGCCTAGAAATTTATGCTTATTAAGGATGGCACTAACCAATCTAAGTGGATGGAAGCATTTTGGTTGTAGGAGTTGAGGAACCAATCGATTAGATGGAAACATCTAAAGAGTCTATTCATAAAAGCACAGAGCTCAGGTGTTAGAAATAACATGATAGTTTCACCATATCTCGTTGAGTCCTTTTCACTTCTGTTTTTATTTTATTTTGTTTTTAAACTATGTTTCTCTAAGTGATTAGGTGGGGCTCACGAATCAAGTTGTTACCAATGCTAGAGTGAAATAGAGTGATTGAGATACAAAAAAAAAAAAAAAAAAGTGAAAAAGAAAAAGAAAAGAAAAAAAGTTGAAAAAAAGAAAAAAAAATGAAAAATGAGACCAGACCATCTGACCAACCGAAATAAATTCAATAAAGTCGACTACTGGAACCCTTGTATATGCCAGCTGTAATGACCTAGAGTTAGGATTATCGACCACTTTGGTTCCCTTGTATATGCCGGTGTGTTGATATTAGTCATACTAGTATCCGAGTCCATTAGGATAGGTTCATTTTGGCGGAGGCCTTGAGATGGATATGGGAAACACCATCACTTAGTAAACATCAAAACCATCTATGTTTTCTCTATATCCATCTTCTTGATCTATCCATGTGATTAGTTTTGACTCTAGGGTATTGATGTCCATAGTGCGACTATCCGAGTAGAGCTCGTGACTTATATATGAATTTTAGTATGCTTGAGTGCAAACTAGTGTACAACAATTAGAATTTCGCATCAGGGTACTTCCTCATGTAGTCAATAAGTATGCCAACCAAGGAGACTTTTTAGTTCCTTCCAAAGTTCTGCGTAGATAGTTAGGGTCTGGAGTAAAGGTTTTGTGGGTACACCTCTGGTAAACCCTCCCGAGACTATAACTCGACCACTAGGGCCACCTAGGGGTTTAAAGGCTTATTGCATACGCTAAATGCAATCGACGATGCTGCGCGACAGTGAGTTAGGATTTTATTTTTATTTTATTTTTGCTCGAGGACTAGCAAATAATAGGTTTGGGGGTATTTGATAGACACATTTTTGTGTCTAATTTTTCTCGATTCTATATATTAATAGTGCTCATTTTTGTACTTATTATGGTGTTTTATGTGTGTGTAGGTATTTTTGGCCAATAAACATTTTTGGAAAAATCGGCTCGAAAAGTTGGTAAAAGCGCCCGGAGGACACTTGCTATTTGGACTCTCACTATGGATAAGGGGTACCCAAATTACTAAGGGACACCCTCAGGACACCCCCAAGTCAGCTACTAAAGGCACCCCATCAGAGGTTAAGGGGCACTCCATCTCTTTCATTTCAAAAGAATGTTTTGGCGGGAAAATTGGTGTTTTAATGGCAGAATTAGGGTTGATGATTTGGACCGGTTTTAACGAGATTCAATTGTTGATTTTCATGGGCTAGGCTGTTTTGTCAATACAACGCGGTATGGATGTTTTGTTCGACCAAAGTAAGTGGTGCATAGTCGAGTTGGACCGAAACGAGAGGTGATGAAGGTTACGGGTCTGTGGAGTTTATTTTTGGAATTTAGGGAGACTAAATCGTAGATAAGTTTCCCAAAGATTCTCATCTATACAAGGAATAGTTTTAGAGGATTTGGAAAGCTCAGAAACGCGTAAATAAGTCGGCAGAAAGAAGAGAAAAGAAGGAAAGTATGTGACTTTCTGTGCAAGGATAAACAAGATTTTTACGGGATTAAGCTGACATGTTGGCTATATATAGGTTGTTGAGAGGACAAGGAAGGGTTATGAACTGATTGGAGCAATTTCAGAGAACTTTATAACACTACAGAGCTTGAGCAGTCGAGTTGCGGAAGTTTAGTTTTACTTTCAGCTGAAGAACAAGCGTTGCAAATAAGAACTCACGTCTCAATTTCGCGGCTGGTGCTCACAGGTGATTTTCTCTAACAGATAAGTCCTTTGTAACAGACTTCTTTGTAACACCATTACAGCGTTGCAAGCGATCATTTTATTGTTTCTCATCCTTTTAATCAACTTTTGAACCATAAAATAATATTTTGAGATCATGATTAATATGAGGAGCTAAACCCCATTCTTTGAGGCGATAGAGGAAGCTATTTTTCCAACAAGAAGTGGTATATTCTTATTTATCTATTTATTGCAATTATTTTTATGATTATTTTGCCTTGATCGATAATTGTTTGAATGATTTTTGTTAAACAATTGTGATTTATTTTGATAGAGCATACTTGGACTTAGGTTTTTGATGTTCTATGCTTCGGATTTACACTTGTTATTTTGAGAATCTACTTGTTGCAATAGTTTAGAATCAAATTGAACGAGAAAATTGCATGAATATAAAAATTGGGTTAAATCGCTTTGAAATTGGAAAATAGTGGAATCTTAGCCTCATTGTTCTTTTAATATTGATAACATCTTTGTCAGAGTTTGCCATAATTTTTAGTGAGTTTTCTATTTTTGTTTTGAAATTTAAGTCTAAAAAATCCTTCACAAGTTCGAGAGAACGACATCTTTCTTACCACTTTACAAACAACTTCAAAACCACATCAGACAACCTGCCATAAATAGCCACCCACGACAATTCCTACTCCTGTGGCCGTTTCCATATTATGGCCTTGCCATAGTTCCTTTGGCATAGCCATGGCGCCATCTGCACAAAAGTAGTGCCATGCCGCAGCCGCATTCCACGTGCACTAATTAGGGTTTCGACATGCCAAACCCTAATTTGGGCAAATTGCTACCAAAGCCAAATAACGTTTCCCAGAGCAAAGGGATTGGCGTGGCAACAGGGCCAATGTTGCCACGCCACATGTGGGTCCGACTCCACGGCGCCAAGTTTTGTCCACGCCAAACCCTAATTATCCCACGGCGCCAAGTTTTGGCCACGCCAAACCCTAATTCTTCCACGGCGCCTTGGCCACGCCAAACCCTAATTCTTCCACGGCGCCTTGGCCACGCCAAGCCCTAATTCTTCCACGGCGCCTTGGCCATGCCAAGCCCTAATTCTTCCGCGACGAATTCTTCCACGGAGCCTTGGCCACGCCAAGCCCTAATTCTTCTACGGCGAATTCTTCTACGGCGCCAAACCCTAACTTTGGCCACGGAGCCAATTTTTAGCTTTGGCCATGCCGCAACATCACTGGCATTCCACTATGCCGCGGCTGCTGGCATACCACTATGTCGCGGCTATTAGCATGCAGCTATGCCATGGCTACGCCACTTGCATGCCATTAGCATGTGGCTGATGCCATTTCGGTATACAACAAGATGTGGCCATAATGAATGGTCATCCTTCTTCATGAGATGCAATCTCAGCCATCCAAGTTTGCCACCGAACTGATGGACTTGTGGCAACTCTTAGGAAACCAACCGCCTAAACCCAGCGACCATGGCTACGCCAGGCGCCACTTGCACCATCGTGCCACTGGCATGCACAAGTCATGCCACAATGCCACTGCGACATTGTCAGGCGCCAACACAAGGTAGCCACAATCAACGACTACCCTTATTCATAAGATGCGATCTCGGCCATCGAAGTTCGCCACCAAATCGGTAAGCTCGCGAAAAGTTTTAGGCGACTAGACAAAACGAGCCTAGTATCACATGTTATTTACCTGCGGCAAGCCTCTCGATTTTAACTTGCCACACGTAGCAAAGTGCTACATGTTTTCCATGAAAACACTCGAGACATCAAAATATGTCACAAACTGGGGGATGCTCATCAGGGTATTGGTCTGGCGGTTTACAGCATGCGGCGTGCAATGCGCCCGTTACAAGAAAGTGTCATGAAGTAGGATAATTAGTGGTGGTGAAAAGTAACGGTGTAAACAATTCATTTCCTTCATCATGGAAGCGTAATGACTAGCGGTTACATGAATTCACTTCCCTCATCATGGAAGCATAACGCCTGACAGTTACACGGTACTCTTTTCTTCCACCACTCAATTGTTTCCACTTCCTACGAGACCAGGGTACGTTTCACTATGACTTGTATAAATAGGTCTCACCTATTTCCACCAAACAACAAGTTTTGGTCGGGAGAACAATACAACATCCAGAAATCATCTGATAGCTTTTTTATCCAGCTAGCCAGTTCAACTTTCTGATACAAGTCACAAAACGCCCACACTTCCAGAATCAACCATTCTAGTCTCAACACTTTCTTCGCTTCCCTCCCTAAGACCAACCCTTCTCCTTCACTTTGTGACCGAAGCAAGCCTGGAATGGCCATTTCTTGGTTTAGGCCAGAATTGTACAGATTGATCCCTCGAATCAAAAGTACTCCCGTGCAGTATATTGTTTACGGTTTAGATTCGTTTCTCACCCACATACACTCAAAATTACCAAAATCAGCAGAAACGATTTTCACCCTCAAACAATTGGCGACCACAGTAGGAGATTAATCTCTCGGTTACAATATCAATTTTCAATTCCCAATTTCACTTTTTCGACCCCAATTTTCAAAAGATGGTCGGTCTTAGAGCTGAGTCCATGATCCCAAATTCCGCTCAGACTCTGGAGAATGGCAATGTTTCCTTTCCCAACACGACACCTAATGGCACAACCGATGGAGAAATTCCAAGGTTGGCCGAGTTGGCACGGGTTCAGGCGATCCACGCAAGGAACATGGACCTGATGAAGGAAGCGATCAACAACATACTCAACTTTATTATCAGCCTGACATCGGATCTGAGTGATTCGCCCATCCCGGAAACTCCAAGACTGGGGACTGACGTCTCGGATGATCGCTCTCAAATTAACAGCTTCACCACTAATCAGAAACCGGTAAACAAGGAGGCAGCCGCGTTGGTGGAAAGCTTATGTGAACTTCTACACCTTTCAAAAGACCATCGAGCAGAAACATTTGCTCCTATCAATCAAATAGCTCTAGACGCGTGTTTGGTTCCTTTACGCTCGGAGACTCCAAGAATATCAGAGATGTCCGTCAACAGTATTACATTTACTGAAGACGACATGATGGCAGAAGAGGGGCATAACCGGGCTCTACACGTCACTGCTCGCATCAAGGATTCAGAGTTCAAAAGGGCCCTCATCGACACAGGGGCGTCCTCTAATGTTATTACTCTCATAACTCTCAGGATAGCCAAGGTGTGGCCAAGCAAAATTGTACGACAGTCTACCATGATGACATATTTCGAAGGCAACCTAACCAGCATGTATGGATACATCAACCTGAATCTGTCGGTAGGACCAATCCAGTCGAAGGTAAAGTTCGAGGTAATAAAAAAAGAGCCAGACTACCACATGATACTGGGGAGACCGTGGCTCCATGACAACATGATCATTCCTTCAACATATCACCAGTGCCTAAAGACCACGTTGAATGAAGAAGTTATTCGTATTCCCGCGTCATTATCTCCTTATGCACCAATCTGTGGTATGGAGATGTTCGAACCAAGGGAAAATTCGCGAGACTCGCCAGGAAAATTCCACTGCGCTCCGCTCCCGACGTGGACATCAATCGAAGAAGAGGACAGGCTCACATCGCTGCACCAAGAGACCCAATCTCATGCTCTCCCTCCAAAATAAAAGCACGCCAATTTCCCCTCATCAAACGGAAATACAGCTCACACTCATACCAAGCGGAAGCGAGCTTTTGTTGCAAGTCGTGACGAAAAAAGAAAAACAGTATATCGGCACCGCTGTTAGCAATTAGCAGGGGAGACTACCACCCAGTCTCTCCGCCCAATGGAATGCAATCACAGCAGCGAGCCACAAGAGGAAGTGTCGGATGCACCACGACAACTGCAGGACGGAACCAACTCCACCACGGATGAACTCGAAGTTGTCAACATCGGAAGTGAGGAATCTCCACGGCCTGTCTCCATCAGCTCAACTCTATGTGCTGACGAACGTGAAAAACTTGTGGACCTTCTTAAGGAATATCAAGATGTATTCGCGTGGACATACGAGGAAATGCCTGGCCTGGATGAGAAACTAGTCACTCACCATCTACATGTAATACCCGGATCCAAACCGGTCAAACAATCCCCAAGGCAATTCAGACACGATGTGGAAAAACAGATCAAGACTGAAGTTCAAAAATTACTAGCCGTTGGTTTTATCAAACCCATTCACCATCCCACTTGGTTAGCCAATGTGGTTCCAGTAAAGAAGAAGAGCGGCCAAATCAGGTGTTGCGTTGATTTTAGGGATCTGAACAAATGCTGCCCCAAGGACAATTTTCCTCTCCCTAACATCGATATGCTGGTAGACGCCACCAGTGGGCACGACATGTTCTCTTTCATGGATGGATACAGTGGCTACAATCAAATAAAGATGTACGAGCACGATGCAAGTAAGACAACTTTTCGTACTCCTCTCGGAAACTTTTACTATACCGTGATGCCTTTCGGTTTGAAAAATGCTGGCGCCACCTACCAACGCGCCATGAAAACAATTTTCCATGATATGATGCATAAACAAGTTGAAGACTACGTGGATGACATAGTTGTTAAATCCAAAACCCGGGCGGCCCATACAGAAGTTCTACGACAGGTGTTTGAAAGGTGTCGTGAATACAAACTAAAGATGAATCCTTTGAAATGTGCCTTTGGCGTCTCTTCGGGAAAATTTCTAGGTTTCCAAGTAACTGCCAAGGGAATCAAAGTCAACCCATCCAAAACCCAAGCCATCCTCACGATGCCACCTCCACGGACTGTGAAAGAACTCCACAGCTTTATGGATAGGGTAAACTACATCCGGCGTTTTATACCGGGTTTAGCTCAGCTTGTTGCCTTATTCACCCCCTTGCTGAAGAAAGGGGAAAGTTTTTTTTGGACGCCGCTGCAACAAGAGGCTTTTTGCAAGATTCAACATATACTGTCATCTCCAGCCATCATGAAATCTCCTGTACAATGAAGACCGTTGTGTCTCTACACTGCTTTTAGTGATACTGCTGTCGGAGCTCTTCTCGCCCAAGAAGATGATAAAGGAATTGAGCACCCTATATACTACTTCAGTCGGACTTTGAGGGATGCTAAACTCAAATAACCTAAAGAGGAAAAAGCGTGCCTAGCTCTGATTCATTCCATTCAGAAGTTTAGGCATTATTTGCTTTCAAACAAAGTGGTGTTGATATCCAAGTCCGATCCTGTGAAGTTCTTGCTTTCAAAGACGGCCATGATAGGAAGGCCAGCCAAATGGATCCTCCAAATGTCAGAGTTTGATATAACGTGCGCTTCCCTAAAATCTATCAAAAGGACAGCGGTCGCAGATTTACTAGCAGCTTTCCCAGGAGAGAGTACCACAGCACTGCACGAAGACCTTCCTGAAGAGTTTCTGGAAATATCTTTTGTCAAAGAAGAGGCGTGGCTACTATTTTTCGATGGCTCCGCCACCCCTAGCAATAATACCGGAGGAGCAGGCGTGGTTCTAGTATCCCTAACCGGTGAAGTTTTCTTGCATTCCTTCAAGCTAGACTTTCACTGCACCAACAATTCAGCAGAATATGAAGCTTTCCTTATAGGGTTATCATTAGCCAAGCAAAATGGAGCTACGTGTCTAGAAATAAGGGGTGATTCTAAATTAATGGTTAACCAGATGAATGGAGTATACGCGCTGAAAGATGTGACACTAGCCCCGTATAGATCCAAAGCGCAAAAGCTGCTAAATTACTTCGCTGACGCAACCATAACGCATGTTGGCCGTAGAAGCAACAGACATACTGATTTCCTAGCCACATTAGCATCAAGCTGCAGTTCGAAGGTATAGAAAAAACCTTGACGGTGAAAAGACAAACCATGGCATCAACATGGATTTCGTGATCTAAGGAGACTAAGGCTAACGACTGGAGAACACCGATTGTTCAAGAACTTAACAGCTCACTTACTCAAGGGAAGGTCAGTCTCAAAACCTTACAAAACTTCTTCATGCTTCACGGGATGCTGTACCACCGGAACCCAGATGGTTCCCTATCAAGATGCCTCGGAGATGAAGAGGCGCAGCAGCAGCTTAACCATATTCATAACGAAGTTCGCGGGCAAACGTTGGTGGTAACACTTTACCGTCGTCTGCAACGCCTTGGATACTACTGGCCAGAAATAGAGACCCAATCTCGTTTGCTCCAAGGAACTTGTTCCAATTGCCAAACACCGCCACATCAACTGGAAGTTTTCAATATTAATCACGCCGGGGACTGGCAGAAGCCATACATCAGTTATCTTCGCGACGCCGTACTTCCTACCAGCAAGAGAGATGCAACTAGGGTAAAGCAAAGATCCAAGAGATTCATACTCCACGATGGAATCCTGTATCGTAAAAGCTTTGGGGGAGACTTATTACGATGCCTGGGCGAGACAGAAATCCCAATCATGCTGAAATAAATGCACGAGGGTGAGCACCAAGGGAAAAGGAAGTTGTTTCTCCAAATACACGAACGATACTACTGGCCGACCATGGAAGACGACGCGGCTGCTTTTGTTCAGAGATGCCACAAATGTCAAATTCATGGAAATCTTATTCACGCACCCTCTACTCCGCTGCATTCGATAAGTAGTACGTGGCCGTTTTATAACTGGGGACTCGACATCATCGGGAAGATCAACCCGTCATCATCAAAACAACATGAGTATATAATAACCGCAACGGAGTATTTCACCAAATGGGTCGAAGCCATTCCTTTACGAGGGACTACTGGAGCCACAATTACAGCGTTCATCAAGGAATATATCA
Source organism: Papaver armeniacum (assembly GCA_023531295.1). Taxonomy (NCBI): domain Eukaryota; kingdom Viridiplantae; phylum Streptophyta; class Magnoliopsida; order Ranunculales; family Papaveraceae; genus Papaver; species Papaver armeniacum. Next base: position 24,983 of record JAJJWW010012642.1, read on the forward strand.
TTTGCCGTTTTGGTGTGCCTAAACACATCATCACCGAGAACGGCACTCCTTTCGCCAACAAGCAAGTGCGGGAGTTACTTAAAGAATATGGAATTAAACAAGTTTTCTCCACCATTTACTACCCCAAGGGAATGGGCAGGCCGAAAGCACCAACAAGACTCTGATTCGAATCCTCAGCCGGACAGTGCATGATAACCCTCGAACATGGCATGAACAATTACCCATGGCACTTTGGGCATATCAGACATCACCAAGGATCTCTACTGCCTACTGGCGCTTCCCCTTACTCTCTCATCTACGGCGCGGACGCCATTCTCCCAGCAGAAATTAAAATCCCGTCAGCCAGGATTGCCGAGGCAAGTGGAGTCCAATGGAATGAAGCCGAAACATCGAATGCCAGGGTAGCGGAGCTAGACACTTTGGATTCTAGAAGGGCTAAAGCAGAAGATCACGTGCAAGCATACAGAAATAGAATTTCCTGAGCATATGACAAAACGGTGAAACCTCGAGTTTTTCAAGTAGGAGATATGGTGTTGAAGACTGCCAAACACATCCAACAAGACATGTCAGCACCAAAATTCTCCCCAAAATGGGAAGGGCCTTATGTGGTCACTAAAGCGTACAACAGTGGATACTACAAGGTCATCAAGGAAGATGGAGGCAAATTGGAAACAATCATCAATGGAAAATGGGCAAGGCATACTACGCCTAACTATTGCCTCACCCCTCGCTGTCTCATAGCACGGCTAACCAGGCATTTTTTCCGTTTCCTTCACATCCCAGTTATCAAATTTCATTTAATCAAAGCACATTAATGAAAATTCTCTTATTTCCCCAAAACCAAAAAAAAAAAAAAAAAAATCGAAACTCATAAGGAAAACCAGGTGTTTCACAATTGCATAACTCAGAAAAGCCCATCCAATAGATTGTAGTTCCTTAAAAGCATCATTTTCAACCTGTTTTGATATCTTTCAGTCCTACTATTCAAGTCCTGGATTGCCTTTTCCACCTTTTGGGATTCCATGATCATAGCCTTCTCCTCTTCCAAAATGGCTTTTTAGGCAGGAACAACGTTGGCAAGGATACCGGCTCTATCAACCTTCACGATGTCAAGACAATGTCGCAGCCAACTTACGTTAAACTCAAGGGATTCAAAGGTAGACACCATGTTTTCCCACTTTTCAATAGTTGATTCTGTGACATCGCGGATGGATGTGCCTTCCATTTCAACAATCATGGGTAGGAGACAGTTCTCTATGGTAAACAAAGCAGACGAGCAATGCTTCACCACGTCCCTGGTAGCAATATGGCCATATCTTATCCATATTCTAGTGTACAGAGTCACGAATTCCTTTCGCACTAAGAATTTACAAAGCTTCGATATCTAGAAGATAAACACTTCATGCGGACTTCGAATGACAAACCTGCATTGGGATATTCATAGCAAGAAATACCCAAATCAACATTTTCCAGGTCTGCAGCGGTTGGTGTGCTCGGATTCGAAGAAAGGGGGGTGGTCAGATCATCATCATCGACAACGGTCACACATGTTCCAGATGGATATCTCTGCACAAAAGGAACTCTTGTCTCACTCGCTGATGGTAACAAACAAATATCTATTGGTCAATAAAAACCAACCGGTATGATCTTCTTAACTCGGATGATCCGGACGGGGGAGTTGTCGCCAGAATCAGGCCGCCTGCGTTTGACTGAAGAATCTAGCTAGCTCGAAGATGATTCACTTCTGCTCGACATGATGAAGGAAATATGGATTCAACAGAGAAAGTCTTTGTCTTGAACTAAGATAACCTAATTGCACCAGCATATATACTGCAGAAACCCTAAAGAGAAACGGATGCCGAGCAAACACAATGGGTTTACACGGTGGCCAAAAATCGACCTCGACCAGATGAAGTCCCTCGTCGAAATCCTAATGTGAAATGGGAGAAAACGGTCAGATAGCCAAAGGAACGCCTTATTCACCGCTCAAAGCATAGCAATCTCCGCGCGCTCCACCAGACAAGCCGCACGATCTCCGCCCGATCCACAGCAATCTCCGCCATTCAAAGCAGCGCCACCTTCATCCTTCTAAGCCAAGCGTTATCTCTGCCTTTTCTGTGATGGCTCCATCTTCGTTGTTTGGTAGCCAAAATTCAAAGTGTTGTTTCCACCGTTCCGCGGACATCACCAAAGTGGCGCCATCTTAACCATTCAAAGCAGCGCCATCTCCACAAGCCAAGGAAGCGCCATCTTGGCCGTTCAAGACAGCGTCATCTCCATACATTCCATGACCTAGCCGGCTAGCAACATTTGCCGTTCCGCGGACCAAGTCGAAGTACCACCTTTGCCAATTAGTAGCCAAAGTTTCAGTGCTGAGGCCAGCACCCCATGGCCAAACCAAATTTATGCGAAACCGCCGATGCAAGGATCGAAAATTCTTCGTGCCTCCAGACAAAGGTTATCCAAATCTCCCTGACAATCTCTTCATGACTTGTTGTTTCGATTTTATCCTCGTATGTCACCATCTCATGCTTACCCCGCAACAATGCCACTGTTCCGAGTTAAGCAGGGGATTTAATGTTGATGGTGGTTTATAGCTTAGGGTTAAAATCATAAAACCTTGCATCTAATGTGACGTCACTCTGCAAGGAAACAAAGCCACGTGTGCTAACCTCTCCACTGGCAAATTTATTGAGCCGCTCAATATACCTACATGAAATTTACCCAGACTGGCGAATGTAGTGACCGTCCCAGATGTTCTGTAAATTTCAGCGCCTCGTGTATATTCACTTAATATAAGTTCCTCTAAATGCCTTATATGCTATGTTCTCTGTCTGAACTCTTAATATTGATATGGCATGACGATTTGTGTTCACTCGCAGCAGAGTAGCACGAATCTACGAATATCAAGGATAAGATCTTTGCATAAGGTATTCAACCAGAAAAGCATGCTGCTCTCTGGCAATGAACTTAAGAGAACTCTGTGTCAACACATAGAATTCAATCAATCGTCCTGACTAACTTACAGAAGTTAGGGTTTCGCGCCTCGCGCAATATACCAGACCTTGCTTGTCAAAATTAAGCAAACTAAGCAATTAATCCTCCATGGATTAGCAGGTGCAGAACCTCGCTCATAATAAGGAAAACAGAGATCCGCATGAGCAAAAAGAGGCGTGGCCATGCCTTAGGCCAGCTAGCGCCATTGGCCACGCCCCGACCCTATTACCTCTACCAATCAGGTCGCTTTAAACTCACTAGAAGTGTAGTCGCGCCTTATGTTTGTCCGACCCCCTTTTATGGCCAATCAAGTTGCTCCAAAACATTCCACCATGCATTAAAGGCCAAACGCACCCTTCCGCGCCACCATGCTAAACCAACATGCCAACATGCTACCTCGCAACATGCCACTTTGTGGCAACCTGCCATAAATAGCCACCCACGGCAATTCCTACTCCTGTGGCCGTTTCCACATTATGGCCTTGCCATAGTTCCTTTGGCATAACCATGGCGCCATCAGCACAAAAGTAGAGCCATGCCGCAACCGCATGCCACGTGCACTAATTAGGGTTTTGACATGCCAAACCCTAATTTGGGAAACTTGCTACCAAATCCAAATAACGTTTCCCGAGCAAAGGTCCAATGTTGCCACGCCACATGTGGGCGACTCCACGGTGCCAATGTTTTGGCCACGCCAAACCCTAATTCTCCCACGGCGCCAAGTTTTGGCCACCCCAAACCCTAATTCTTCCACGGCGCCTTGGCCACGCCAAGCCCTAATTCTTCCACGGCGAATTCTTCCATGGCGCCTTGGCCACGCCAAGCCCTAATTCTTTCACGGAGAATTCTTCCACGGAGCCTTGGCCACGCCAAGGCTAATTCTTCTACGGTGAATTCTTCCACGGCGCCAAACCCTAACTTTGGTCATGGAGCCAATTTTTAGCTTTGGCCATGCTGCAACATCACTGGCATACCACTATGTCGTGGCTACTGGCATACCACTATGTCGCGGCTACTAGCATGCCGATATGCCATGGCCACGTCACTGGCATGCCATTAGCATGTGGCTGACGCCATTTCGCTATACAACAAGATGTGGCCACAATCAATGTCCATCCTTCTTCATGAGATGCAATCTCAGCCATCCAAGTTCGCCACCGAACTGATGGACTCGTGGTAACTCTTAGGCGACCATGGCTACGCCAGGCGCCACTGGCATGCACAATTCATGTCGCAATGCCACTGTGCTATTGTCAGGCGCCAACAAATGGTAGCCACAATCAACGGCTACCCTTATTCATAAGATACGATCTCGGCCATCGAAGTTCGCCACCAAACTTGTAAGCTCGCGACAAGTTTTAGGAGACTAGCCAAAACGAGCCTAGGATCACATGTTATTTACCTGTGGCAAGCCTCTCGATTTTAACTTGCCACACGTAGCAAAGTGCTACATGTTTTCCACGAAAACACTCGAGACATCAAAATATGTCACAAACCGGGGATGCTCATCGGGGTATTGGTGCAGCGGTTTACAGCGTGCGGCGTGCAATGCGCCCGTTACAAGAAAGTGTCATGAAGTGGGATAATTAGTGGTGGTGAAAAGTAATGGTGTAAACAATTCATTTCCTTCATCATGGAAGCGTAATGACTGGCAGTTACACGAATTCACTTCCCTCATCATGGAAGCATAACGTCTGACAATTACATGTTACTCTTTTCTTCCTCCACTCAATCGTTTCCACTTCCTACGAGACCAGGGTACGTTTTACTATGACTTTTATAAATAGTTCTCACTTATTTCCACCAAACAACAAGTTTTGGTCGGGAGAACAATACAACATCCAGAAATCATCTGATAGCTTTTTCATCCAGCTAGCTAGTTCAACTTTCTAATACAAGTCACAAAACGCCCACACTTCCAAAATCAACCATTCTGGTCTCAACACTTTATTCGCTTCCCTCCCTAAGACCAACCCTTCTCCTTCACTTTGTGACCGAAGCAAGCCTGGAACGGCCATTTCTTGGTTTAGGCCAGGATTGTACAAATTGATCTCTCGAATCAAAAGTACTCCTATGCAGTACATTATTTAGGGTTTAGATTCGTTTCTCACCCACATACACTCAAAATTACCAAAATCAGCAGAAACGATTTTCACCCTCAAACAGTGTCATAAACACCTTGATATTTATCTATTATTTATGCTTTATTTGCTACTTTTCATGTGAATTATGTATCTTATGTTTACTTTTGAGTGTTTAGGTACTTTGGAGTCATTTGGAGCAAAAGAAGGAGAAATCGTACTTTTGGAGCGTAAAAGGCAAAAAGGTCAATTCACGGGCGAATGATAGTTGGAGCCAGCTAAAGTCATGCAGCAAAAGAGGTGAAGAATGATCTGTCAGTTCGCACAACTGACAGGTGAGCAATAAAACATAATAGGCAGTCAGTTCTCTGAAACTGACAAGCCAAATTTTACTTTGGTGGCCCTTATCAAGGAGTGCAGGGTGCCAATATCAATTTTAATCATTATAGCCCTAAAACCTAGAGAATTCTCCTCATTATTGTGTCTGTCTGAAATTGAAAGACTGGAGGAAATAGAGGCGCAGTCGAGAGTAATTCAGAGATCCATGAAGTTTTGGTAGGAGATGATGGAACATAAAATTGGTTAAAAAGACCAAAATCAAAATTTCCTAGGTGAAAAGGACACTTAGATTTAGATACTGTTTAAATGGAAAAATTTAAAAAGATTTTGGTCCATTTTCAAATATTTTTTCTTTTTTATTTTACAGGAGATGATCCTTGCTATTTTTTAAGTTTAAGCCAAGATGTGGCTATTTTTTCTTTGTCCATTTCACCCATAAAATTTTTTACTCGTCCATTTGAACCGTGTTTTAATTTTTTTTGGACAAATGACCCATTTTCCGATGATGGAAGCGGTGGGGAATGCTGGTTCGAATTGAATCTGTATCTTACACGAAAAGATTGTGGTGGTGATTCTAAGCAATTACAGAGAAAAAAGAAGCATATATTGATTGAATTACAGAAATTGGTTTGTTGAGATGTAGATGGGTATAGATAAACGAGATGGTGATTGTTTCAGAGTCTCAGATGAATACGAGTTATGGGTTCTCAAGAATTCAGAGAATGGAGAAGAAGTCAATAATTAAGGGTTTGAATTGAATCTCTGGGTTTATGAGAAATTGAATGAATCAGATGGAAGCTGAGCTCAATCTCGATAATAAGATAAAGATGGGTTTGGTGATAAATGGTGGATTGAAGGTGAATCCGAGGTTCAAATGAATAAGGGAAGATGATTTAGAATCTATGAAATAGATGGAAGAAATTGAAGTTCTTTGGTGAAAAGTAAATGGGTTTGTATGATTCTAGGGGTTAGTCGGGTTCGGATCGAAAGAAGAAATGAATTTGGGTTTTGAACAGAGATTTCAGACAAGGAAGATTAAGGATGGATTCAGTTGAGAAGAACAAACCTCAGTTGCTTGAGTCTCTGGTGGTATTGTGTTGTTTCAATGGTGATGCTTATGAGTCATGGATGCATATGGAGTACATGGGTTATGATTGAATGAACTGCAGGAAGTGTTGATGTTGGTATTGATGTGATGCTGCTGCCAGGATCAAAGATGATGAACTGTGAAGAACTGATGGAGGTGTTGGTGGCATGTGGTGTTCAAGGGTTACAAATGTAGTCAAAGCTGTAGCAATGTGAATAGAAATGAATGCAATGCTAAAGGTAGTGTGATGGGGAAGCTGCAGCACTGAGGTGCTGCTATGGAGTTGTTATGAAGCAATGAACTGAAGAGGTGATTTTGCAATGCAGAAAATGAGAGAGCAGAACTTGAGTTGGAAAGAGATAGTGGTGGTTGCATTGGTTTGCTGGCGGAGATGTAGGTGCAGTTCATATGGTGATGCTGCTGTTGGTATTGTGAATTGGCAAGCAGGGAACTTGAGTATGGCTGTGATAGAGAGGTTATGCAGTTGTGGTGCATAGCTAGGAACGTTGCAAGCTGGTGTCGTTGTCTTGGTTATGCTGATAAGGTATGAGGTTGAGCTGATGGTTGTTGTCGGACGCGAATAGTTCAAAACCCCAGGAAATGGAGATATGAAGGCTAGGTGTTGTTGTTGCAGCTGAGCTGCATTACAGTGGATTTAAGGTTGTGGGCTCGGTCTTGAACCTAAGATGAAGCTAAGGTGGTACTGAAACGGATGAACTGGAGTTGTTGCATGAATGGATTATGCAGCTACAGACTAGGGTTGTGAGGCATTAGGAAGTGCAGTGATTCAGCTGAAATGTGACAGGGAAGATAGAGATTGTAGTCACTGAAGATGCAGAATGGAAATGCAAGGATCTGGAGTTGGGCATTGAGATTGGAGAGAGCTCGAGACTACATGGAAAGCTGGAACGTGAGTTATAATATGGTGGAGGTGGTCAGGCTTGGTCGAGACTTTTCTTAGGAAAGCCAATTCACACTACAGGGGAGGATATATAAGATCTCTATGGTTCTATATTCATTCTACTATCATCTCTACTTCTACTTTTGTTCTAGGGTTTTACAACTTGAAATCTTTTCTCTTTATTCTTGTTATGAACTTCATGAACATGAGCTAGAGTAGTATTATTGGTTAAGGAATAAATTGGCTTTCCAAGCATGAGTTTTGTTCAATAAATTAGTTTTGTCTCCATACTTTGTCGCTTATGATTCACTATTAATATTGTTACATTATTTGAATGCTTGTTTAGTCGAGTCTAGAATCGATTGAGTTTGTTTTCATCTCTATTGCTAGATTAAGATTTATTATACGTAAAAGTGATAAATTCCTGATTACAGGGAGTATAATTGTGAGTATTGCTTGTAGTGATACATCCTAGTAGTCACAAGTGAGTCATAACCTTTGTTAAATCGGATTAGTGCTTTTACACGTTCGATTACTTTGATTGGCCTGATTTCATAGAACTTAATGCATCTAGGGAATTAAACTTGATTAGTGCTTTTACACGTTGGGTTGTTCTCTTAGGTAGAATTCATATTCGCATATTTTAATGTGTTTGTTGATGACAAGAGGAAATTAACGGGATATTCTTGCGATCAAGGTATCCTAGGGCTTTTGATTAAGTTGAGATTAAATATCAATTCTACTTATTGTTAAAAATCATGTTTGTGAATAAAGATGAATCCTTAACTAATATCTCTTCTACTTGATTTGCTTGTTTATTTCTTATTTGCTTTTATTTTACTTTAGATACATTAGAATCAAAAAATCCCCCCATTGTTATTTTTAGGAAATTGAAACAACTTGACAACCTTTGTCCTCTCTGTGGGAACGATCCTTTCTTGCCCTTCCTATATTATATATTTTGAGTAGTGAGAAAGTAATTTATTTTTGACGCATACGACAGCGATCAAGTAACAACTAGTGGATATGTTCGCCTTAGACTCTCCTCTGGTACATCCTCCACTGCAAATGTTATCTGCTGCTTTTGCCATTCCTTTAAAGGTGAGACTTTATCTACAGTCATGATTTTCCTCCCTTTATAGTCGCGCTTGTGGATCCGCCCTGTAATTCCTGCATGAAAGTCTGCAACACTCACTTTTGAGTTAGTAATTGAATTAGGTTGTATGCGCCGGCTTCCTTCTTTCGCTTTGATATCCTTTATTGCTTGTCGTGGTTCTATTTGTGTCGCCCACCTTTCGTCTCTCTCGTATGATTCTTTCTCCATTTGTTGATGTTCTTCCTTTTGTTAGTAAGTCTCTACTCTTCCTGTCAAGCATTCCCTTAATTGTCCTGAAACAGTAGAGAGATACGGAAAGTATAGAGAAGTATCGTGTTCCCTTTCTAAATCTGAGACACCTTTTATAAATCTGGAATCCCTTTCTATAGTGTAGTAAACTAAACGAAAAATTCACTTAAACGAAAATCTGAGAAAATTTCTTTTAGATCTAGTAAAATGCATAGAAAGTCAAAAAATTTCTAAATAAGATTTTTCTGATCGACCAATGTGGCTTCAATGACTGTAAAACAAACTTTTGATGAATATGATAAATTGATAATTGATAAATTTTAAACCATTTTAAAAACTTCATGAACAAGGAACATCTCTCTCACAGATATAAGCTGTTTCTATGTGCCAAAATGTAGTTGCAGGAAATCCTACAACCTACACCCAAGTGATTCTATGAAATAAAACTAAGGCATCATGAGAAAATATCTACACCATTTTATTCAAGTAAGAACAACTACAAATGAGTTAGGAGAAAACCCAAACTTGTAGAACAAAACAATATTTTCTCTCTCCTAAATTTCTTACCTAAGCTCACAAAAACAGGTCTCTCTCTACAATGGCTTCTTGTCCTTTTTATAGGAGTTACATAGTGGAGGACAGCTAATAAAGCCCTTATTTTCGGATCTGGGAGGGCGATAAGATCGCCCTAACTAATAATCTTCGCGCTGATCTTTCTAAATACCACGCCGATCTTCACATGTTTGGTGTGACTTGGTGACGTCATCGCACTCGTCAGCTGGGATATGTTGGGCGCGTCATACTCGCCTACTACCAAAATGATCTTTTCGCACTCTTATTGGTTGTGCGGTATTTTGCACCCACAGTTGGGCTGATAAAGCAGCTAAACATAGTAGAAGATTCAATGTATCAGGTGTTTGGTTGAATAATTATCCTCCATTCAACCTAAATCAGATGTAATCTTTTTCTAAATCAATATATTTTTCTTTCCTAACAAAAAAAAAAAAAAAAATTGTCATAAGGCCCTCCGACTGTCATCGGTCCAACCTTTCAAAATGACCGCATCAGTGGGTCCATAGAGGATCCCCGTGGGCTCATCTTACTTGGCTCTTTCGTCAAATAGGAACTTGATGATGTCACATCTTAAAATGCGACAGCCGTGAAGCCGCGAGTTCCTTTTTGATCTCGCGTTGCGGGATCAAGACATTTTCCCCTCTAGACTCGGTCCTCTACAAACCAATTGTTGTAATACCCGCCATAAACCATAACCACCTTCTCCAATTTCCATCTGTTTTGTAAATTCATTTGATTCGTATATTATTTTTTTAGATCTTCTCTATGTTTAGAAAAGTCTTTTGATTGTTTGTGTTTTTGGTATCAAATCATCATCATAATCTTTTGATGGCATGCATGAAATTGGGCTCTAAATCTGAAGCTTTCCTACGTGATGGCCAAACCTGGTAACACACACACACAAAAAAACATAATCTCATTTTTTGATTAAATTCTTATTCTCTTGATTGTATCTGTGAATTTTAAATCATGGGTTCACTTAGAATTTCATTGATGAGATCAAATTATTTTTTGGTAATCCTTTTATGTTTAGTTGAAGGATTAACTGTTCTTGTTCAGTAATTGTCTATGGGTTTGGATAAATGATTTTGTGTAACGAATCATGTGACATTTTGGTCAAATTTAGCTTCGCCCAGTTAGACGATACTGGGGACAGTGAAAGAGTTAGATGTGTTCAGTATATTAGCTTGTGAGAATTCATTTTGTTAATCCTGTGTCAGCTCGAGATTCGAGTTCTCGTATTGAATCTCAAATGTATGTTAAAATGATTCATTGCACAACTTTTTAGCAGTAAAGAAATCATGGCATTGTGTACCTTGGATTCGTATTCAGTTGAATCTCAATGAATGAATAAATGATTCTTATAGTGCACTTTAGTTTAATAATCGAAACACAATCAATGTACTTTAGTTGGACAATGATATGAGTCATGATCTATAATGGTCATACTAATGAAATAAAAACATAGAACTTTGAGTTACTTCACTATTTTAACGAAGTTGAACTCAAAATACGCAATTTTGCAGGGTATGCACCGCTGGGCTTCCTAGTGATATTGTCATTGAAGTTGGAGAAATGTCCTTTCATCTCCACAAGGTATTTAACTAATTCACGCTGGGAATATACCGTATTTTTCTCTTTAATATACAGCTACATTTTCCTTGTTTCGTGCTTGTTTATGGTACAAATTTATACTAGAATACTATCTAGCATCATTGAGTTGCTTGCCAGCAACAAACTTGATAAATTGGGCATGTTTCTAACCGCTCCCATGGTGCAGTTTCCATTGCTTTCCAGAAGTGGGCTATTAGAAAAGCTAATAGAAGATCTCTCTAGCGGTGATGATGGGCAAAGCTGCATTTTGCAGCTTCATGACATACCTGGTGGAGCCAAAACCTTTGAGCTAATAGCCAAATTTTGTTACGGTGTTAAAATCGAAGTCTCTGCGTTAAATGTTGTTAGTCTCAGGTGTGCTGCTGAGCACCTTCAGATGACTGAGGCTTATGGGGATGGAAATCTTATTAAACAAACGGAGGATTTCCTCGATGAAGTCTTTGGAAACTGGGGTGATTCCATTAGAGCTCTTGAAACATGTGAAGAGGTTCTCCCTCATGCAGAAGAAGTTCACGTTGTCTCGAGATGTATTGATTCTATAGCAGTTAAAGCTTGTTCAGATCCTAGCTTATTTGGTTGGCCTGTTTCCAACAGCGCTCATAAGCCGGAAGGGGCTGAACTTTGGAATGGAATATGCACAGAATCTAAAACACGTAATGTGATAGAGGATTGGTGGTATGAAGATGTTTCTTTCCTAAGTTTACCTCTTTATAAGAGGCTGATAGTGGCCGTTGAGTCGAAAGGGATGAATCCCGAAGGAATTGCTGGATCTCTGATGTTCTACGCCAAGAGATATCTCCCTGGACTGAGCTTCAAAGAGAATACAAACCATCATAACTCTGCGTCTACTAGTTTGGCTCCGTCAGAGGCTGACCAAAGAGTTCTTCTTGAAGAAATTGTTGGATTACTTCCCAATAAGAAGGAAGTTATCCTCACAAACTTTTGCTCAGGCTGCTTCAAACTGCTATGAGTTTACATGCCAGTCCATCATGTAGAGAGAACTTGGAGAAAAGGATTGGTGCACAGTTGGACCATGCAACACTCGATGATCTTCTTATTCCTAACATGGGTTACACAGTAGAAACCCTCTATGATATTGACTGCGTCCAGCGGATTCTTGATCATTTTATGTCAGTTGACCAGGCTGCGGATGAACCGCCTTCTCCTTGTATAGTCGAAGAAGAAGCAGAAGAAAGGCAGGTAGTAGATGGTGGTTCCCTACCACTTACCCCGGTAACAATGGTTGCTAAACTAGTGGATGGCTATCTTGCTGAGGTTGCGCCTGACGTTAACCTAAAGCTCCCAAAATTCCAGTCTCTTGCTGCTGTCATCCCTGAATTTGCTAGGCCTCTAGATGATGGAATCTATCGTGCAATTGATATATACCTTAAGGTACAAAATTACAGGACATGTTTCTACATGCGTCCATATTTCCTATTTTCCGCATTCGCCTTGTTAGCTCATCACAAATGGAAGTTTCTCAACTTTCTTAACAAATGATTTCCTGGTTACCGTCAGGCACACCCTTGGCTCACGGACTTGGAGAGGGAGCAACTATGCAGGCTCATGAACTGCCAGAAACTCTCATTGGAGGCGTGCACTCATGCAGCTCAAAATGAAAGACTACCACTTCGCGTTATCGTACAAGTTCTCTTCTTTGAACAACTTCGTCTCCGCACATCAATTGCTGGTTGGTTTTATGTCTCCAATAACACAGAAAATTCACGTGGTAACTTAGCAATCACCAAGAATGACATCCAAACCAACCTTGCAGACAATGAAAAGACTATGGAAATGCGAGTTGCTGAACTTGAAAAAGAATGTTTGTCCATGAAACAAGAGATCGGGAAAATGGGTAAACCGAAAAGTGGTTGGAATATTTGTAAAAAACTCGGGTTTAAAAGATCGCAACCGAAAAGCGTTGATTGTTGAAGAGCCGTAAAGTTGCCGCATTTCAAAACAACTCCTCAAACTGCCAATAGAATAGTGAGTTCTCTAATTCTTCCGATTCTTTTTTTAGTCTGCTGAGAAACTTGAGATAGCTGGTAGTAATCCAATTTTCTTTGATTAGTCTAATGATTTTAGATGATTCATTGTAATTACTGCTAAGATACTTAGGTTTCATGTAATCCATGACCAATTTAGTTAACTTTGTTTTATGATTCCACAAGTCTCAATTTTATACTGTACAGTGTACATCACATAGATGACTTATAGGCTCAAACCAAAAACCTTAGTCACAGTAGTAAGAATGATGAATGAAACAAGTGCGGGGAATTATGCATCAGCTAATTAGCATTTAACGAAGTCACAAAATAGACATTTCAATTGTTCTAATGACTGAAAAAGGTACTGATAAAAACAAAAGCAAAATAGGAAGAACAAACATCAAGCTACTCAATGTTTAGGCCTCAGCAGCAGTATCTTCTTGCTTCTTGACCGAATATAGAAGTAGTCGTTATTAGATTGCTACGTCTGAGCATCTGACTACTTCTGGTTGCAGGTTCTAGTAGAGCTCACAATGCCACCAACTAAGTTTTAATTAAACACCAGTTGGATATTTGAAGAAGCTGTTTGAACTGCTCTTAGCTTATTATTAAATCGCTCTTCTTGTCTAACTCTATCAGGCAAGGAAATACTATTACGAAAGTATAGATTAACTTCCACTAAAACCTTTGAATGTTTTACCAAAAAATTCAGAAGTTCGAGCTCAGCATCACATCGTCCCACTCCTTTAATTTCCACACACTTGAGGTGAGACAACATTCCCGGCGATGACAATCCTGCTTCCCAGCCATCTCCAACGTCCGCTAAATTTGACTATATCCAAACAAGCAGTTGCTGACAACGAATAATAGGAGAAATCTTGAGTAAGCATGTTATAGCCTGCAAGCAACCTCTTGTAGACCAGATTTCCAGCATCAAATGTTTTAGATTACATAAGCGAGTTGGTTGACGGTTTAACAAGTCAGGAGCTCGCGAGAGAACCTTGAGAAACAGTAGAAAAGTCTCATAAATAACACTGCAGCTAAAATCTTGCCTAAGAAACACAAAAAAAGGATAATCATCTTTATATAGATGGTGAAAGTCGGATTGCTTAAGCAGCAGCATCCTTGGCCTTCTCATATTATTGACTAGGCAGTTACTTGAACCATTTCCGCAAATATGCTAAGAAGTTTATGCATACATGGGAGAAATGAAGCACACATACCTCGAGGAATCCAGATGATAATCTCAATTGTTTCGCCATATGAACTGCTCCTAGAAACTTCAACATTCGTTCAGCATAAACTTTTTTTTCCTCTGTAGGCAGTTGCCAATATACTTCTGAATCCTCATCTAAATCCCTTTGTTCGAGCATCATGTCAAAATCTACATTGGATAGAAGCGGACAGTTTTCTAGAGAATAATATTGTGGTGCAGAAGATTTGCAGTAGAAGTTTTTCAGATTTGGAGCAGTCAACTTGATATTTTTGGCAATAGAACGCAACCGAACGCACGCAAACTTCTCGAGGCTTAAAGAATTTACATGCAAATTTAGTACAACTTGAAAAGAGCCTTTGAGTTCTAAATCGCAGACATAAAATCCAGCAAGCAACAGAACTTTGAGGTGAGGTAAATCCATTAATTTTGGAAAAGTAACTTGTGCTGCATGTCTGGCACCGACATTCAGTTGTATTCAGCATCCTCAGTGATTTGCAGTTTAAGAGTTGATGTGGAATTCCACAAGCTAAATGATGATAATGTTGACCGATTTCTACAGTAATTATTTGAACATTACGCTTAACAGCATGGACAATCCACCTATTAACATTTTTTTCCACAGTATCATCATCATGATCAAAGCTATACCAATCCAGACGAAATCTCCGAATATCAGAATCATCGCGAAGAATGAATACCATGTCCGCAAAATATATGAATCTCTGAGTATGTTCTTCGCCTTGAGGAAATGAACGTCTGTCTGTCGATGTTTAGATTTGGGATAGATTTCCAAGTATGAATCCATCTTTTGGACAGGACACATGTTTGGACTACATGTTTGGTATCAATATCGAAAGACAAGATGTGGTGAATTATTGCATCTGGTAACCTACTGATTCTATCTTCGCCATTAGAATATGGTTCATTTCTTGTTTCCACCATTGTAAATTGTACCGGGAAGAAGAAGAAGTGATTGTAAATGGGGAAGCTATTTAAAGAGCGGGGTCTATAGTTGCAGTGCTCGTTTGAGTTCTCGAGGTCAAGGCTAGCATATAAACCACGTCCTTATTGGAACATGCGTAGCAATTACTGATGCTTTTGAGTTATCGAGGTCTACTTAATCTGAACATTTATTTGAAGGGTCAATTCTGAGTTATGTGAACTTTGAAGCGTTTAACTTTTCCTTTCTGTTCAAGTTAAATTCTGGAAGCACTTCATTTGGAAATTGTTATGGCTTAGCTGTAGCCACTTTGGCAATGTATGCAACCAAATTCACTCACTGTAGCAAGACCAAAGCTAGGTCCTCTGCTCAAGTCCTCCTCAGTCAATAAGGCTGAGACGTGTCGACTCATGAACATTCCCTTGGAAGCAAAAGTGGGCCCCACCCCGTAAGTACAAAATGGTGCTGTTTCCTTTGCAAAATGCACAGTGTGTCCTGTCCAATATACATACATACGTCCAAATCAATACTATAATCTTTTTTTTTGCTAAGAAACACAACCATACGTTAAGAAAGAAGAGAGTTACAAATTACATCAAGTTTTATCTTCCTGAACAGTTCATCAAGAAAATTTGGAAGAGAAAACCATAAACCCTTGAGTTTGTTTTTCCTAGCCCGCCGCGCAAGATGGTCCGCTAACTGGTTATTCAACCGCTTTATATACACAACTTTAAAAGAAACAGAACTAGAAATTAAACTCCGACAATGCTCCAAGAGGTCTAGGCTTCTCAATCCACAAGAGTTGCAGTAGTTAACAAAATGCACCGATTGGAGACAATCACTAACAAACACCACTTTGGGAAGATTCATCTCTTCCGCCCAAGAAATGGCCAAAATAAGCGGCTGACTTGACTCCCACCGCATCTTGAATCAACCCAAAGTCCGAACGCACCTTTTTACATTCCTGCATCATCACCAAATAACACCAATACCAAGATTAAAATCTTTGAAAGAGCCATCTACAAACATAAAGTTTTCAACTTCCGACCGTGGATTCGACAAAATGAGCACAATCCACAACACAACTCGTGGGAGCAATGTAAGAATTAAGCATTCTCTTAATATCAACAATGATCCTGTTCATATCCAGAGAATCACTCTTGAAAATTACATCACACCTTAGTTTCCATATACACCACATAACAATAGCGCCAACACTAGGCCAACCGACTTTAAAAGGCGACATACCTAGACTTGACTCATGCCAATAGAGGAAAACATCATCAATCCATTCAAAATCAGCAGTAACCAAATGCTGAAGGGAAAGACTAAACCAAATACGCGTAACTACAGGACAGTTAACAAAAAGGTGCATCACAGTTTCTTCATGAGCACTACAGAAAGAGCAGAGAACATTCACATGAGGATTGTAAAGCTGCAACAGGGAGTTAACTGGTAGCATATGAGCAAATATTTTCCACATAAAGAACTTTACTTTCGGCAGACAATCAATATCCAGACTTTCCTCCAGAGAAAATGAAGTCTTCAGAGAAGGAATATCGTTCAGTATAGATTCTATACGCGAGACTTAATAGTGAACTTACCATTCCTAGTATGAGCCCACATAAGAGAGTCCGATTTTGCAACAAATTTAATCTAATAGTCATAATCCTAATAACCTCATCGGGGGAGAATAAAAGATTCGGAAGAGATACATTCCAACGATTATGGTGATAGTCAATAAGTTCGGACACATAAGCAAAGTTATTGCAAATAGGCTTCAAAGGAGAGGGAGGTAAAGCAGTCCACCGGAATCCAGAAGCATTCCAAATGGGCGTGAAAGCCCCATTATTTATTTTAACCACTCGAATTAGTCTTTATAAACTTCAACCCCTTAATAATGCATTTCCACATCCACGAAGCTTTAATCAGTGACCTTATCAATTTCTAGAAGATTAAGTTAGGGAAGTATTTATCTTTAAGTAATCTAGAAAGCAAACTATTCGATTCTTCAAAATTCTCCAACCCGACTTGCAAATGAAAACCCTATTAGTAACATAGGAATTCCTAATTCCTGGACCCATTTAGTTTAGATTTCCCTATATCATCCCAAGAGCGAAAGTAGTAAAGATGCTTAGGATTCTTTTTAGCCCACCAAAAGGCTCTTTGAATCGAATCTATTTTACTAGTGACCTTTTTGGAAGAGGAAAACATGCCATATGATAAATGCAGACAAGCTAGAAAGTACATGCTTTGTAACCACAGTTCTACCAGCAATGTTCAAGTTGGATTTTTTCGAAGAATTTAGTCTTGCATAGAAATTATCAATGAGAAAGGAAAACGACTTAGTTTTCGAAGAATCAATACTATAATCAAGACCGTTAGTTTTCCCTTCCAAAGTGGTACTATAGAGAGTACTTGGTGCAAAAATACAAGTATTACTAGCATTCAGTAGTACTACTCAGTCTCTTCCCATCATTGATTGTTTGTAGAAGAGAGTTATGGAGGAAGACTGTTATAGCTTTTTGTACCATAAGTAAAAAATACCACTTAATGGGCCAAATTGATACTTGAATCATGTTTTGGTCTTCATCCAAGCCCACTAACCAGTCAACCAAGGCAGCCCACTGATCACCGCACAGATCGGGTCAATGGTCAAAGTCGGTCAACTATCAAAGTCAACTTAGGTCAAGGTCGATGGTCAAAGTCGGTCAACTATCAAAGTCAACTTAGGCCAAGGTCGATGGTCAAAGTCGGTCAACTATCAAAGTCAACTTCCCGGTCAAGGTCATGGTCAGCGGTCGGTCAACAGTCAAGGTCAACCGCTTGGCCAACTATCCAAAAATTCGCACCCATAGCCAATTTTCGCCTCAGTAGCGCAAAGCGCAAACCAATTGCCCAAAAACTCTTCCTGTTTGCCAACCACTTCCAACCATGCCGCCCCGGCCTCCATCCATCCACTGCCGGCCCATCATGCTCACAACCATCAAGCCAGTCCTTTACCCATGCAGTCACTGCTCCGCCAAAGAAGTGTCCACCAATACCGCCAACCATCATTTATGCTGAATTGAATCCCAACAGATTTCATCCATCAATTCCATGCGCAGTACTAATTAAGCAATTTCAAATGCGCTAATTAATACTTGCAAATTTCATCCATGCAAGATTAAAGGCTGATTTCATACATGCGTAATTAACTCAGTGATTCATACAGAATTGATGATGGTGGCTTGAATGAGCAATTAATGTAATTTATGTTATATTTAGATATGAAACTGTATAAATAGGAGGGAGCAGAAATGAGGAATGGAGGGGCCAAGAGGAGAGGAGAGAAAAACATATTTTGTAATAGAAAAATCAATAAAACATTTTCTCCCCAAGGGGATTCATCCGTGGACGTAGGCAAGCCATGCCGAACCACGTAAAACCTGCGTTCATCTTTGCCTCTTTATTTGCTTTCCAATCCGTCTCCAAACCCCAATACTCACCAAAACTATCCATTCATCGTGTTTCGTGCCCAAAAGTAATTTTGGGTACAAACATTTGCTTTCCCATTGAGAAAAGTTGTAGGAAATGCTTCAAAATCGTGTCCGTGAAAAAGCAGTCTGAGCATTTTGGAAAATCACTGCTGCAGTCCAGTTGATCGCAACTGCTGCAGACTAGTTTGATCATGTGATCGTGATCCAGCTGATCGCAGATCTTTTCTTGACCGTATAATCGCACATACTCTCTGATCCAGTTGATCGCAAGCTGTTGCAACTAAGATTCGCCGTTTGATTTCTTGAATCTATTAGCTCATGGATCACTGAAAATCGCATCACTACAAAATCTCGATGATAGTGTTCACCGAACGCTCGTTTAGCGGCAAAAGATGTGGTGAAATACCATCAAAGCTGTTGTAGGATATTCGATCCACAACATGGTTGGATCCGATTTCGATTTCTATCAATGCCGTCCGGTGATCGCATTGCTGCAGATCAGTTAATCACAATTACTATAGCCCAGCATCGCAGTCGGAAGCCACCAAAGCTGACTCACTGCGAAAATCACCAAGGTTGTTGTCAGGATGTTCGATCCGCAGCATGATTCAAGTCCCAAGTCCGAAAAAATTGCTTCTCAAATAACGCATTATCCACCTATTCAAGTTTGTTGTATGACAAAATCGATACTGTCATGATCGCAAAGCTGTCAAGTTGTCTACATCTCAAGGTGCTTAAATACCCAAGGGAAAACCTCCAGAAAAGCATCTCAGAAAATTCCAGAAAGGGCCACAAAAGTGCAGCAAAATCATGGTGAAAATTCCAGGAGAAACAGCAACAGTCCACACAACCGTTGCTAAACATCTATAGGGCTGTTACGAAAGCTTTCAAGGAAAACACAACAAGTCAATGAAACCTGTCACCAAAAGTCCAAAGGCAAAGATCACAGTTCCAGAAATGTGTTGCGAAAGGTTTCAAAAAAAAATCAAAAAAAGTCGGGACTAACACGGCGGCGGCAGAGACGGCGAAAGATGCCTCAGATCTGTTTCAACCTCTTCATGGGTTTCGTTCACCCACTTTACTTTTGACTCACCCACGTCAAAGGTGTCCATCACCCACTTCCATCAACAAGAAAAAGGTCCGATGCTTCTTGTTACATCAAATTTCGATGTTCGGCGTATGTAAACCGTTTATGCTCATTGGTACATCAAACTACGATGATCCGTGATACATCAAAGTTTAATTCTAAACAACTGATTCGATGCAATGGTGGTACATCAACCTTCGATGAATTTGGACATTGCATCGATTGATGCTCCCGGGTATATCCATTTTCGATGATCTGTTAAACATCAAAATCAAAAAAAAAAAAAAAAAAAAAAAAAAATCAGTAAAGCCGGCGGCCATCACGAGCGGCGGCGGCGATCCGGCGGCCACGGTGAGCGGCAAGAATAGCGAGTAGTCTGGACTGTCGCCAGGTGTCAGCGATTATGTTGGAGATTAATAGAGCTTCGATTCGGTGCGGCGTTACAACTTAATTAGTAGTCCGATTGATGCAACGCGGAGCACATTAATCCCGTAGCCCTCGGATTATTCCGCCCAGTATCTCTTGCTTTGCGGATATGTACACCCCACTAGGGCTTGGTCTAAAAATTTGTTTCGTTGATATCTTTTCCGTCTCACGTCCGAATTGGATGATTTTTGGCTCGTTGCGATCGCAGTTCAATATCCTACGACATGAAGGTAAAATTTTGCAATTGGAGAATAATATTTTTTTGGTACAATCACGTTATCAACATGTCAGAGCAAGGCGCTGACCAACCAATTTTGTTTCCTCAATAACTTCTTCGTCGACATCCAAACTGAGTGATTGTCGGCCTGGATGAGATCGTATGTCAACTACCAAGGTCGAAGAAGCGGCATTCCAATTTTCGGAAAAGGTTAAAAATTTTAGAAATATAAAATGATAGCTCGAGAAACACATTCAATCACCATTTAAAATATCTGCAGTCCAGTTGATCGAATCTGCTGCGATCCTTTTCCACGTAACTATTACGATCGATTGATCGAACTATTGTAATCCGGCTTCAAAGAATAACATTTGTTGGCTTTGTAGATCGAACGGCCGCCGATCCTTTTAATTGCTATTGATCGAGTGGGACGAATCACAGAGTCCGATTTTCCCAAAAAATTGTTTCAATACTGATTTCCTTACAATCGATTGATCGATTTTGCGCATAATCGGTGCGAGTCAGTTCCGATCACAGTTTGAAATACTGATTAGCGGGCAACTGTTTCGATCGACTTGACTTAACGGTACATTCCAATCCCACGAGACAAATCAATTATTAAGTCGAGACGAGACGCTAAGGCAACTATATTAATCATCGTACATTTTGAAAACACCGACATAGCCGGTGGGCATCCTAATCACTTCGTGTTAAGTGTGATAACATTTTCAATAAGGTAAGTATACAATTTACATATTTTTGCATCTTTTCATATATTCATGCATACTTTTGTTCAAGAAGGCACCTTTAATGTGGCAAGCATTTTCTCACGGGAGATGCGCACATTCCACCTCGCGCGCATCTGGAATAGTGGGATTGGCCCCCCAATTCCGGATAGCGAGACATATTCAAAATCCCATGCGCAAGCAAAATGCAGCAAGGTGTGCACCCTTGTGCAAGCATTGAGCGACATGACAATTACTATCTTCCATGGGCGAGTTGCATATCACTTCAACACGACCGACCATCGCTAATGGGCAAGATATGTAACACCTCATGGTCTAAAATTACTCTTTTGGGGCAAGTGTGTAACACTTCATACGCTTGGGGCAAGTTACATAGCACCTAATTGCAATTAAGCTCTTGAAAATCGAAACTTCAGTAACCCAAACTTCTTAGTCCTCCAACGAGTTGCGGGGATTAAGAGGGGCAGCGTACACCCTAATATTTTTACGCAATTTTACAATCGGTAATGTTAAAGCGCTATAGTTATGTTGATTGAATTATTGTACTCCGGTTAAAAGCAATCGTCTGACGGTTGGACGCGACCGATGCGGTCAGCTTTTTGTTTATGAATTGTGACTGTTGACGAATCGATGTAATCTGTTGCATCTCGGCTGGACGCAATCGATGTCAGTTTGTTTTATTTGTAACTGCTACATCTAGGTTTATCGAATCAGTTTAAATCCAAGCACTGGCCGCAGTCCAACTGATTGAGCTACTGCAATTGCCTCTCGCTTGTACTCCTCGCAGTTCAGCTGATCGAGCTACTACATTACCGCTTGTACTCCCGCATCTCACCGATCGCAACTGGCCGCAATGCTCGATCACGCAGACTCACCGATCGAGTGCTGCAGCTCACTCGTTCGCGAACTCCTGCAGTCCAAGCGATCGCACTGCCGCAGCGCGCTTTGCTCGTCGCCTCGCAGTCCAACTGATCGCAAATGCCGCATTGCTCGATGTCACTGCAGATCAGCCGATCGGTCTGGCTGCAGCCCACCTGTTCGCAACTCCCGCAATCCACGACGATCGAGCACTGCCGCAGCAGCTTTGCTTGCCGCTCCCGCAGATCAAACTGATCGCAACTGCCGCAATGCTCGATGCCGCTGCGATCGGTTGTTTATTAAACTGTTCGCAACTCCGCAGAAATTCAAATTGATCCAGCTGTAATGTGGGGCTTTTTGTTTCGTAGTCTGGGGCCGGACAGAATACCGAATGCTCGATTCCACAGACCAACCGATCGGGCAGCACTACCTTTGTTCGCACTCCCTGCACCCAAACTTGATCGCAAGGTGATGCGCTTTTTGCTCGTCACCCTCGCAGTCTCCAATGATCGCGAACTCGTCAGCTTATGCTCATTACCTCGCAGATCCAGTGATCGCACTGGCCGTGAGACTGCCTTCACTCAATGTTGTTTGCCATTTCCAACATCACTCGCTCCATTATCAAGCTTCCGCCGCATCACCTCGCATTTTTTTGCAAACACTTGGGGGCGACTGATTACGATCTCCACAATCAACGAAGGCGTTTATTTACGCTTCAAAGAACATAAATGTACTCTTTGGGGCGTCTTGATTTACGCAAACAACAAGGGAAGTTCGCCAATCACCTCAATATCAATAGTCCACACTTGGGGGCTTAGTTTTATCATTGACTAAGGAACACGAATTTTTTTTTCTTAACCCCAACAAGTTGGAGGTTAAGAGGGGGCGATGTTTGTACCATAAGTAAAAATACCACTTAACGGGCCAAATTGTTACTTGAATCATGTTTTGGTCCTCATCCAAGCCCACTAACTACCAACTCAGCAAGTCACCCACCACCGCACTGACCGGTCAATGGTCAAAGTCGGCCAACTATCAAAGTCAACTTCCCATCAAGGTCGATGGTCAAAATCGGTGAACTATCAAAGTCAACTTCCGGTCAAGGTCGATGGTCAAAGTCGGTCAACTATCAAAGTCAACTTCCGGCCAAGGTCGATGGTCAAAGTCGGTCAACTATCAAAGTCAACAGGTCAAGGTCATGGTCAACAATCGGTCAACAGTCAAGGTCAACCGCCGGTCAACTATCGAAGTCGGGCCGCCTAGCCAATTTTCGCCCAGTAAGAAAGCCGCAAACCAATTCACCTAAAACTCTTCCACGCTGCCAACCAGCTTCTCCAACCATGTCACCCGCCACGGCCTCCATCCACATCGCCACCATCATGCCCTCCAACCATCAAGCCGATCCTACCCATGCAACACTGTTCGGGCCAAAGAAGTGTCCACCAATGTCGCCAACCATCATTTATGTTAACTGAATCCCAACAGCTTCATCCATTGAATTCCATGCGGTACTAATTGCGCTAGCCACCATGCGCTACTAATTGCACAGCTAGCCACCATGCAAGACTAAAGCTATAGATTTCATACATGCACTAATTAACTCCACTGATTCATGGCTGAGAATTGATGATGGCTTGAATGAGCGATTAATGTAATTTATGTTATATTTAGATATGAAACTCAGATAAATAGGAGGGAGTAAATGAGGAATGGAGGGGCCAAGAGGAGAGGAGAGAAAACATATTTTGTAATAGAAAATCAATAAAACATTTTCTTCCCAAGGGGATTCATCCGTGGGACGTAGGGGCAAGCCATGCCGAACCACGTAAAACTGCGTTCATCTTTGCCTCTTTATTTGCTTTCCAATCCGTCTCCAAACCCCAATACTCACCAAAACTATCCATTCATCGTGTTTCGTGCCCAAAAGTAATTTTGGGTACAAACAAGCTTATATGGCTATGGGGAGAGAGAGATCTAGAGAGGCAGAGAGCCGGTGTAAAGGGGTTTCTTGTCAATGAGAGGGTGGTGTTAGGAATAGCATTTACTAAGTTTTCGTATCAAGCATTTTGTCATAAAAAAATATCTGGGATGAGAATTTAAACACGGGATTAGACAAAAGATAGATGAGACCGAATGTAAGTGCTATACTGGAGGATCACACTCTACACATTTTCTAGTGTTCAGTGTACTGTGTACTACTTCTTGTGGCTGAAGAAGCACTTGGGCTTTGGGTAAAAGAAAGAAAGAAAGGGGAAAAGAAACAAACTTGTAGAAATGAGAATTTGGAAAGGGCAATTTTGTCATTAATATATACTAAAAAGTTGTTAAAAAGACATCCTATAATTGAAAGACCAAAAGATAACCATATTTCTGAAGAAAAAACCCACAGAAAACCCAAAAAAAAAAACACCAAAACAAGGGAATATAGGTGAAGCTTCTCATATATTGAGGCCACTTGTTGTTAAATTTACAAAAAAAGAATTCCCCTAAATGTGGAAATATTTTGGTCTTCCAAGCTTGCCCTTTTCCTATTTGTCAAAATGCTATCCTCTCCTCCTTCCATTCTGCACATCTCAAAACACTTCAGCTTCTCATAATCATCTAGAGATGTCACATTTTGGAGTGTAACCTAGTTGTTCCGTCTCCCAGTTCAACTTTGATGCAACTCCTTCAAGCGAGGATAGTATTCCTGTTTTAAGATGAAATTCGCTTAATTTCAATTCAATTTTCGAACTCAATCGTTCAAACGATATAGATATGTTCCAATGCTTACCTCGAGTTTTTTTTCACCAACTCTTTTGCTGTTGGGGCAGATACAATAATATGACGTGCACTTGGACTAATAAACCCTTCTTCTACAGCTTTGTCAATGAATGAGAGCAAGGAATTGTAGTACCCATCGACATTCAGTAAACCCACCTTCAAAATTAAGAAGAAAAACATTAAGCGAATGACATTCCGATATGGAGAGTGATATGAACTTAGAATGCAGCAACAAGTAAACATTACACGGGGCATTACCGGTTTCTCGTGTATTCCCAACTGAGCCCAAGTAATAACTTCAAGCAACTCTTCAAGAGTTCCATAACCACCTGAAATGCATTCACAAATTTATCTTTCTTTAATCAATTGAGTCAAAACTGTACCCAATAATTCAAAGAATAATATGAGCTGAGCTATGGGAAAGAAAGGACAAATTTCTTCTGCTATAATACAAGGACAATCTGACATGATAAACAAAGCAGATTAAATCTTTATCAGAAGCTAAAATGATTTAGCTGAGCAAGTGCCCTGAAACTGTTTGTTTTACATGGCACTAGTCAAAATCACCACAAGGAAAAAAAAAATACTAAATTTTTTATTGCTGGTTCATAACAGCATTTTCCTGCAAAGCTTCACATGGCTAGGGGGTGTTCTTAGCTAGGGGCCCATTATTACTACCATTTCATGGTCACCATCCAAGTCTGGACTAGTGATTCATTGACTTCTTCATAAAGGCTGGCTTTACAATTTTTCACAGTGGAGAGAAGAATCAGGAAATCATATGATTTCATCTCACATGGTATCAACAGGAGATAGTTGGGCAAAACACACTTTGATGAAAGTTTTGGCTTAATGGCTTCTGACTTTTTATTTGTTGTATAATGTGGCAAGTATAATTGTACAGTAATAACTGATACAGTGATATTATTTTGTCCAAGAAAGGAAAACCACCCAACTATCAACATTGCAAGCAACAGGGTTCCTCCTCTCTGATCTGATGTATAATAAGGGCTCTCTCATTGTTATTATTATTTTCAGTGTCAGATGCTGATGTATCTAGGGTTTGAACAGTTGTTCTCTTATCATGAATCTTGCTGTAGACTGTAAGACAAACTTGAATTATAACAATGATGCAGTAGTATTAAAGTTAGGGACAGTTCCCTTTCCTGATTTGGTATCAAATAGTGATAACAACAGGCAGTATTCAATAAGTTACTGTTCAGAATCTCTTCCATACATTTTCTTCCAAAACTTTTGAGGAGAATCAAACACTGGGTTCTGCTTGTTTTTGTGATTCAACTGAATATTAAGAGCATAATCAAGCAGACCATCTTGAACTAAAATTGAAAAATTGTGCAGGGAGATGGATGGATTATGGGACTAACCAGGTAAAGCTATAAAGGCATCAGATTGCCTAGCCATTTCTGCTTTTCTTTGATGCATATCTGCAACTGCTTTCACTTCTCCTACTGTTACACCAGTTATCTACAAAAAAGACACCAAACAAGGAAAAAAAAATAAGAACTCAAAAACAAAATAAAGAAGCAGACAAGAGATAATTGCTGAGAGAGAAGGAAAAAAAAAAAAAACTTTTTTTTCTCAAGTTTTTGAGCAGAGAGACAATGATGAAATTTGTTTTTGTATTGGTTAAACTGTAGTCCAAAATTTTCAACTTGATAAGAAAAACAAAAATTCAGGCTCCAATTAAAAGGATTATAAAAATTGTTCTTGATATAACCAGAAGCATTCTTGATATAACCAGATTCATTCATTCAAATCACTAGTGCCACAGTTCTTGAATCTCACTATCCATTCTTTATGGCTTATGCACCCAATGCACCCAATGCACCTAGTTTTACAAAAATCATGTCTGTGCATACCATTTCCCACAAATCAATGATTCTTGTGAAGGAGTACAACTACAAACTACACAAAAGATAAGCCAAGTCTAGGGTGGGGAAAAAAATGAGAAAAAGACTAAGAAAGAACACTAGGAATCAGAGAAATGGTGAAACCCCAGCATCACAAGTGGTATGATGATGGATATGACATTTTTTTGAAAGTTTGTCAACCACTGAAAAATAAAAAACAAAATCTTCAGCTTTAGTGGGGGGGTATCACATGCATCTATAGGACCAAAGGAGAGGCAGTGAACAAACACACACAGTAGCTCAACTTATATAAAACTACAATCACATACTACAAACAAAGATAGAAGATGATGAAGAAGAACAAAAATTGAGAACAAAAATAGTGGAAGTTGATGATACTGTTGAGTAAGAGCTAGACAACAATACCTCTCTGGGCATGAGAGTCTTGGGAATAACTCTGCAGAAGACAATAACATGACAAAAATTAGTGAAGAAATTACAAAACCCAAATTCTCATTACATTTGATTATTAATTTTTTGTGGACCAAAAGATGATGGGTGGGTAGGGCCTTACCCAAGAACATGTCTACCACCATCATGAACAGCTTGTGATACTAATCCCATCAAACCTATACTTCCACCACCATATACCAGATCAATGTTTCTCAACACCTGCAATCAACAAATCAAAAAATTGAATTAAAGACCCTAAAATTAAAAGATGGGTACTACTGCATTTCAACTTTTTAATAAGAAAAAACCCATTTACCAAAGAAAAATGAAAAGTTTTTTTTTTTTTTTTTAGTAGTACATTAATCTTTATAAAAAAAAAATAGAACTAGTACATTAACTGGTAGTAGTCTACTAAGCAGAGAAAAGGGGCAAATATAATACTAACAGAGTACACAAAAAAAACCCTTTTATCCCTGCTTTCAGGAGATAAAATGAAGAGGAGGAATCTAAATGGAACCCAAAATAGAAAAGGCTGAAAACTTTGATTTTTCAGCCTGAAAATCAAAACCCATGAAGAAGAAAATTAATGAAACGAGAAGAATCAAGACATTACCAATTCCTGGCCAAGTTCGATAGCAGCATCTTGATAACTAGTTTTTTTGCCTTGACTACTACCACAAAAGACACAAATCCTTTTGAATTTGGATTGCCCCATTTCCTTAACTCTCTCCATTGTTCTTCTAGTACTAGAAATGATGAGTATTTGGTTTCTCTGTGTGGGTGTGTTTCTTCAACTACTACTACTGTGTAAAAGTGGTGTAACAGCGGGAGGAGGAGGAGGAAGGAGAAGAAGAGAAAACAAGACAAAAATCGAGTAGTCGCTTTTTAGTGGGATGGAAGGATGGATTTTGTTATGCGTATTTATAAACAGAAATACACGTGCGTAGGTTAGTAAGCACGCGTACGACCTCACCCATCACCATACCCCTCCCTCCCTCGCACACTCTCTTCCGATATTTTTTATTTTATTTTATTTTATTTTAGTTATTATTAACACTTATTACCACAAGGCACAACCCCACTGTGATTAGGAGGAACTCCCTAGAGGGTGTTGTTGCTTACTTTTTGTTTTTGCTTCAATTTTTCTATTTTGCGATTATATAATTCAAATGTGATTATCCTCTTCTTAAGCAAAGTTCGTGTAATTTCGGTAACCAAATAACTCCGTGTATGTGGTTGTAGTACAGTGGTAAAGCCATTGAATGATGACGGTGACCTGAATTCGAAATTCGTCATGATCAAATTCTTTACCGATCAAAAAAAGAAAGAAAAAAACTTCGTCTGATGAGCAATTTATTCCGATCTCGATTGTAAAGGACTAAATGAATAATCTCGCTAAAGATATGAATGAAAAAAGGTATTGAACCTTAAAAGTTCAATAAAAACGCGAATACAAAAAAAAAAAAAAATTAAATAGACCAAAACATTTCTATCCGTTAGTACAAGATGTCATTTTTTTTTTAAATGCTTCTAAAAGTGATTTATTTTCCCCTTCCATCTACACCTAAATGCATCTTATCCTTATTTGTAAAACATGTAGAACTTCTGGAATATTTTGCGCATGTTGTAACAAGTAATTTTTTTATGGCGACTACTTTTGAAAGGCCACTTTTGATGACACATTTGGTATGATGTTACTATCATCCGGTCTGATTCGGGAACATTCTCATCATTTGGTACGGACTCAATAATTTATTTATATGTATGTGGATTCCATAACTGCGTCATTCTGACTAATATGGTTAGGATAGTTCAAAGGATGTTCAACATCCATCACATTTCAATAGCATAAATTAGAAATGATATGAATTAATTAGAGAAAAAAAACATACTAAAATACTCTCAAATGATAATATTTATTGGTAAATAAACAACACCGCTAAACGATATTATTTTCTTATCCAAAGATAATTTATCGATGTTAGATTGTATTGAGTTTTTTTCATAAAAATGAAAAAACATAACGAGAAAGCTTAAACCTGACCTCTAAGAGCAAGGACTATGGATTGAGGGTTCTCAACATGAATGAGTTTGATCAAAATTTGTGCCACTATCGGTAGCGGAGAGGTCTACTTTCATCCAAAATCTTTCGTACATGTATTGGAATGATAGAGTGCTCAATAGTCTTCACTAAGAGGCAGATATCCATACGCTTACTAAAAATCTCCTTGAGCGGGCTGATCTTCAGCCTCTTATGGATATTTTCAGTATTTTATTTGGTCTGAACTCTTATTTCGCGGATCCTATGATAATCTTATTATTAAGAAACTAAAAGATAAACTTGGGAGGCTGATGTTTAGCCGCTTTGAGAGAATTGCACTCAATCTCCAAGCAGCTAAACACCAGCCTCTCAATCTCTCAATTTGTTTATCCATGATCAGATTTTCACTCTTCAAGGTAGCCTCTCGTTCGATTTATTAGTGAACGACCGCAGCCCTTGCTCTAAAAAAAAATAAGTTGAAGAAAACAAAGCAAATACTTGCAAATTTATCTAAACCTGTACAAAAGTTGATGAGACCAGTAGTTTTCTAGAAGATCAACAAATAAAAGGGATGTGGTTTATTCCACTATTGTGAATCAGTGATCCGTAGTTCAGAGGTATTTCAATACCCCTCACCATACCCCTCCCTCCCTCGCACACTCTCTTCCAATTTTTTTTTTTTTGTAATAATTATCTATAAATTTTTATTATTTGATAAAGAGTATTACATTAACTAGTTGGAAGCCTAACAAGCTAAGCTCTAACAACATACTACTACATAGGTTGTTGTGTTAGCCTATGGGTAACCTAGCCAAGGGAGCCGAAGTGGATGGGGGCTGAGATTGTGTCATAAGGGGGCAAACTAACTCTACCTTCCATGTTAATTTCTGCAATATTACGTCATTAGGCCTTATAAATACCACAACTATACTCCCACCTCTTCTAAACTCTTCTCAATTCTTCTTCTTCGAAAACCTTCGAAAACCACTGATTTTCTTTAAACTTTTGTTCCAAACGATTATCTTAAACGAGATATGGAGAGAAAAAAGAAACAAAAAAGGAAAGCATCTACTAGTACCCAGCGAGTGGAGTAAGTTTTGTTGTGGATACAAATTATGAGTTTAATAATGTTAGACTAGTAGCTGGTGAAGGTGTATTCTCTAATCACCTTTACGATAATGAGGGCGATGTAACGCCATACATCTAAGAGGTGGATGGACCGAGTTACGTAGAATTTTTGAATTACTTCCTGGTCTTGTTCAAGAGAGAGTGAGAAGATATCCTTGGCGACATCTATATCAAATACAACCTAGAAACCACAGGACTCAAGGTGTTCAAGTTATATTAGAACGATGGTGGAAGACTACAAACACGTTCTTTTTCAAGGACTTTGAATGCGGTAAGTCAGTCTTTTCTAGTTATTTAATTTTTAGATTATGTGTTTTGTTTCATAAAAATCAACAAATTCTAATTATGAATAATTATTGTTAATAGGAGTTACACCGATAGATTTATACATGTTAACCTGAATTCCATGCCAAGGGAACTTAATTCCATTTAATAGACTAAAGTGGGTATCAGAAGATAGATGGAAAGAAAGACTTCCTTTATACTCAAATGAATTAGGAGGAAATCCTACACATAGACAATTAAAAGCGTATGGGTTGAAGGTGTCCGGGTTGAAAAGTTTTTTCCAGTTAGCTATGTCGTAAGAATGAATGAAAACAGGAAGTCGGTAATCAATATTTGATCCTCGACCATTTTGAGGAGCTAGAACGTCTGTTTGTATTGTGGACACTGGGCCAATGTCTGTTTCCAAATGCTAGCTCAGTAGTGTTAATTGGGTTTCTCGAAGCATTAGAAGATTTAGAGCAAGCACCAACATATGATTGGGGACTGCGATTTTATCGAAGATTTACATTGCCCTAAGTGATAATTCGACGTGTGATAAAGATAGTTTTAATGCTTTACGGGAGTTCGGAGGTAAGAACCAATCTTTTTCACATTATGTATTTATTTGTCATTTTTATATGGAAAAGTTATTAACCTCATTGAATGTTATTATTTTCAGTATTGGTGGTATACATATTTCCGTGTTTCGAACCTTGTCTTAAGAATTATACGAATGTATTTCCGATCATACGAAAGTATGATTCGAGAATTGGGAACCTGCACGATTGAAGATGGTCAACATACTGCTATTGTTCATAAGATTCAGCAGTTGAGTAGAACAAGCCATAACCTTATCTCACGGCCATATGAAGCAGTACCTGAGTTCCAAGAAGAACTAGGTCAGACAATGGTAGAGTTAAGCCTTAAAAGGATGGTGTTATACACCTTATTTCGAGAAGGGTGTTTGGTATTATGGTGAAAGACAGACTCTTCATTGCAAGGGAGATCGGTGATAGTCGTCAACCCTTATCCCAAGACTGAGATGTTTCAGCAGACGATTACTTCAAATTGATAAGAGAAGGTCATCATTGGCAAGAAGTCGATGCATTGATCCGGAGCCGATGGACGTAAATGAGTACCTATCTTGGTTTAATACTATTTTCAAGCCAAATATTTCCATGCAACCGCAAAGTTTAGGTCGGATGGATTTCCCGACTTTAGGTAGGTTGCCACTTGACAATGAATTTCTTCCTTCCCAACCTCCACCAGAGACAGGTGACGTATTTGCATATCCTTCTCAAAGTTCATCGTCATACATGCCACCATTTTCTTGGGAAGTAAAGACTATATCCAGCACATCCGGAGAGATTGTTACTTATCCAATTGTTTCTAGTGCACCTACTCGGACTTATCCATACCTCGGGGTCAATGCTACGAGTTGGAGTATCGGACCCGATGTAACAATTATGATGCTCTTCTTCATGGATTTCGAATATGCACTTGGAACAGATGCAAAGATTGAGGGAAAGCATGATGTATGACATGAGTCTCGAGTGTTGGAGCCGGTAGAGGATTGAGTCCCGGCTTTGGAGCTGGTGGAGGATTGAGTCCTAGTGGAAGTCGACAGACCGTCAAAGTCAGCAAAGTCGTCGAGGTCGACAAAGTCGTGGAAGTCGACAAGGTGGTGGAAGTCGACAAAGTGGTGGAAGTCGACAAAGTGGTGGAAGAAGATTGAGACGTCGTCATATGGAGGAGGTACCGGAAAGTTCAACTCCAAACATGGTGTTAGAAAGTCAAGCAAGGTACATGGTGTTGAAGAAAACATTGGCATGGATACAACTCCTACACGTATGTTTAGTCATTTGCCAACCGACATACCGACTCGTGTGGTGGTGTGAACATGGAAGTAGTTAGGCAAACGAATCAGTATACCCCAATTGCCTCAACCTCATCGACATTTCAACCATTCCAAGAACAATATCAACCACACGCATTTCAAGATTTGTATAATGTTCCCATACCCCGTACTCCCATTGCTTATCAAGGTTATGGTGATTCGATGAGACTCAACCACCAAGTCAGTCTCAAACCTAGGCACCTTAACTAGTTTGTTGAACAACTCTATGGATCCAGAAAATGCAGGCAATTGGATCTTTGGTCCGGGAGGAAACGGACAAGGAAATGAGTAGTTAAAATGTTTTCTTTTAGTTGAAATTTGAAATGTAATTTTGTTTTTTTTAGATTAATGGAAACTATCTTTTAAATTAATATTCGATTGAAACCGATTTACATTTCATTAAAAATTCACCTTGAGTAGGTATGTGGAAATACGCTATCATGATCCATGTTATTTCCTCGTAGTCAAATCCACTTCGGTTATGCACTATCCATGGTGAAATGAATTTGAAGTTGGGTTGGAATTGGTTGAAATCCGGTAGGGAAATATGAGCCGTTGGATGAAGATCTCGACGAGCGATTATCATAGTATCGAGCGATAGCTTGATCTGTCATTGTTTAGGGTCTCGAACACAGGACCTCGGGAACGCATGAAACTTTGGGGAACGAGGATGACAAGTTTGAGCTATGTACCATTCTTATTACCGCTTATTATTAACACTTATTACCACAAGGCACAACCCCACTGTGATCAGGAGGAACTCCCTTGAGGGTGTCGTTGCTTACTTTTGTTTTTGCTTCAATTTTTCTTCTATCTTGCGATTATTTAATTCAAATGTGATTATCCTTTTCTTAGAAAGCTATTATTAGGGCGTCAAATTTCAATAGAGGAGCTTTATTTAATAAGACAAAACCGGGTCATCCATAATAATTTTAAAAACCCCTTATCTAAAATAATTTTATAATGACTAAACAACCCTTATATGGTTAGTGCTAATAATCTAATTTCATAGCTCAGCTGGTCATCCACGTTTCCCAAAATTTCATGCGCTCCAGGAGGTCCGAGGTTCGAGCCCCCAATGGCGTAATATTGGAGGAATTAACATGGAAGGTAGAGTTAGCTTGCCCCCCTTGTGACACAATCTCAGCCCGCCATCCGCTTCGGCTCCTTTGGCTAGATTACCCATGAGGCTCGCTGGTAGGCTAGCACCGCAACCTGTTCAATTAATGTAGTAGCACGTTGTTGGAGCTTAGCTTGTTAGGCTTCCAACTAGTTAATGCATGTAATACTCTTTATCTAATACTCCCTCCATTTCTGGAAAAGAGATACTTCTCTTTTTCAATTTGACCTATTTTTAGGCTAATATGAAAAAGTGAAAGTATCACTTTTCCAAAAACAGAGGGAGTAATAAAAAAAAAAATTATATACTAATAATTAGCCTGGCTTAATTGGGGTATACCGAATAAGACAAAAGCTAGGTCACTGTGAAGTAAAATCAGCCACCCCTTAACCTTGTAATTTCTAAATGGCAAAATTGCCCCTGCAATGATTAACACTAATTTAATTGAAATGATTAGACTAGTTAAATTAGTTAGTTGATTTATATGAGTGGGTTTGGAAATAATTGAGAGTAGGAAAGAGTATGAAGTAGTATAGGAGGTTTTAGAAATTTGTGATATGAGTGAGATGAGTGATTCAAATCCTGATTTTGAAGTGGGGGAGTCTTCTAACTTTCCTCCTACATATGAGTACTTTTATGATGATCTACCAGACCATGATCAAATGGATTATATGCATGATCCTCACTTTTATTTTCCTCATACTCAAGATGGGTATGGAAGTGATGAATGTCTTGAGCCAAACATAGAATCCAATGACCAAGAATAAGAGAATGGAGATACAAGTAATCAGGTAGACAACATACGTGGTAAAGATTGTGATTTTTCCTTGCAAATGATGGATTTTGGTTTTTGTTTTTTCACAAGTAGGGTGTGGTGATTGTCTCGCACCGTAGTGCCGGGCGTGCGGGTATATATTACCCAATGTTCCGACTTTTCATGAGAAGTATTCTAGTCGGCAAGGTCGAAAATATGACCATGCTGACTACAAGTTTTATTGCAACACAGAAGTCGTGTTTTGAAACATGTTTAGGCCGACATTGTAGTGGTACGTAGATGTCGACTATAGCATGGTCGGCAGGTGTTTTATTTTTCCAACCAAGCCGGCCGTATCTTAGCTCGGCATGGTTTTATATATAGACCCTACCGACTACAAGATTTTTGCAAAGACAGAAACGATTTTGAAACATGCTTAAGTCGGCATTGTTAGTCGACCATGCCGATTGTTTTTTGGTCGGGTGCCCTTTTTTCTTCGACTAAGTCGGCCTTTATTTAGCCTATTTGTTTTTATATATCGACCCTGCTGACTTTTGTAGTACATATCAACTAACTTGTGTTGTTTTGTGATTGCATTGCCGAAGATGATGGATCAGCCTCAAGCTCACAATGTTAGGGGTCCACGATACTTCCGCACATTATGCTAATGATTTTTGGTAAATTGGATTGTTGAGAAAGAAAAAGAGAAGATGTGCGTTCTAGTGAAAAACACCCAACAAAAGTCTACGCGGTTTGAAATGGTATGCGAGTGTAGTGGGTTGCCGGACGCAAGTCACAAGAGGAAGGAAGTAAAACCGGTATTGGAAGAGTATCGCGTACAATTCCCTCAAATTATTCAAGAGTTCATTATTGGTACCGAAGACGTCCCAAAGGATGGAAATTGTTAGTTTCACGTTGCCTCCCGACAATTGGGACACCTAGGTGGAGCGGTTGAGAAGAATCTCACCCAATGTCAATACATAAGAAATAAGATGGCCACCCGACTAGAAAAAGACAAGGAGTTTTATATCTCAATGATACTAGAAGGTTCCATGGAGGATAAAGAAGCAAAAATTTAAAGATTTGCTAAAGAGTGTTAAAGAGTGTTAAAGGCCCAGAGGGAAATGCACCGGTCAAATGGGAGCATTGGTTGAGAATGCCATAGTGTGGCCATCTATTCGCGGATATGTGGTCATGCGTGGTACATTTTTTTTTAGAAGCACTAAGTGTAGCATTTGCACCGAAAAATGCGGTTTGTGTGGAACAACTCAAGCATAAAATAATTGTTATGGCTTTGGTGGATAATAATCATTTTATTGGTTTACAACTCAACAAGGAATGTACATTACCTCCTCTTTGTAGGTTTAGTTTTGGGAAAAAGTTCATAATCAACAAGAGCAGGGAATGGATGAAACTTTATGAGGACAACATGCACCATTGGAATGCTTTAAATAAGTCTAGGGAATGTCCCATAGATTTGACTAAAGGAGGTTCAATATATTTGAATGAACTCCCTCTCATAGATTTGAGTGATGGGTGATTATGATTAGGGAATAAGGAATCTTTTTGGAGTACTTTTGTAATCGCATTCGTGTTTTGTGTAATGTACTTTGGAGTACTACAAATGAATGAAATGGATGTGGTTTTTTTGGTGTATACCCCTTTGGTCGGCATTGTATTTGTTACACGACTCTGCCGACTCATCCAGGTCGGCATGTTATAAATTCGCGGCCGGGCGGCAATGGCACCAATGACAAAGACAGAAAAAGGCCTGGGACGGCAAGGTTGTTTCCCTACTACAATGCCGACCGTCCCAGGGTCAGCAAGGTCTTGGTTTCATCAGATTGCCGGCTTTTTTGTGGTCGGCATGGTTTATGAGGATAACCATGCCGATCAGAACAAAAAAAAAAAAAAAGTTATTCCTAGATGTTCTCATACATTATAGTCGGCAGGGTAGATTAGGGGAACCTTGTCGACTTTACATACGTCGGCGTGGTTTATAAGGATAACCATGCCGATCAGAGCAGAAAAAAAAACTTGTTCCTGGATGTTCTCATACACTATAGTCGGCAGGGTGTATTAGGAGAACCTTGCCGACTACACGTTCACCGGCATGGTTTGTAAACTGTTAAGTGCCGACTGTAAAGCAGCCGACACGCTTTTAATTTAGTAAAATGCCGACTATACATCGAATTCATACCTTAAAAACTTAATTAGAGCATACAAACCTTAATTAAAGCATACAAACGTTAAAAACTTAACCGTTGCAACATGGATTTGTGCATGGTACAAAATTTGGGACATAGATAGTATCTTTTTCCGGTACAAAATTTCTTAGGAGAGGTAATTAGCTTCATCTTACCGTTGCAACATGGATTTGTGCATGGTAGAAGGTTGATTTTAGAAACTTCATCTTCATACGGAGCTAGGTGATCATCTATCCAATAGAAAAACCCACAACAAGTGCATTTTGAAGCATACGGCTGATATACATCTCCTACTACAGCTTTCATGAGAAATAAGAATCCCTTACAACCTTCAATAGTGCATTTGCTTCCTTCAAATGGACAATCGTTTGCAAAATGATCACTTAGTGTACAAAGACTACAAATATTTGGTTGTGTTACACTTGAAACTTCCATTATTTATGTAAGGTTGAAGATGAAGTTGAGAATGCTTTTATAATAACAACACACCAAATATCTTGATTTTTAAATTTATAGCCGTTGAGCATTCAATGGCTTGTACTTTGTACTTAAAAAGTAATATTTTTATACTACTAACATTTAGGTTGGCATGGTTGAGATTTCAAACCATGCCGCCGACTACCTATCCCTGACAACACTATAGCATATAACCTAGGATGGTCGGCAAGGTCGAGTTTACAAACCATGTCGACTTACTGCAACTCTAATATTGTCTAAAAATGCACAAAAAAGAATAACTTCTAAAGCGACTGAAACTGAAAATTAGCATAAGTTTAACAAGTATAAAACCACAACCTAAGAGTTCAAAACATAATGAAAGAGTTCAAACCACAAACTAAGTTTCTAAAGCAAGTAAATCATAATAAATTTTAAGAATTTCATGGATCCTTCTTGTTGTTGTTATCTTCCTCCACATCACTAGCTTTTTCACCATCACTAGCTTTTTCAGCAGCATCAGCTTTTGCTTTTCCCTTATCTAGACCTATGTAGTCACCGGCCTCATTGTAATAGGGGTTCACTCCAGAAAAGTCACATGCCCTGAAAAAAGTTCTTGGATCAACCTCATCTTCTTCCTCCTCTGATGATGTGCATTCTTCATAGTTGAGGGGATTGCTAGGACTATCCATAAACCTTAGAAATTCTTCAGGATCTTCCTTACCCATCGAAGTAACTTTCTTACTGTGGAAATTCTTTTTCAGTTTCATCTTTAGGATCTTCTAGACCAGGATAAATCATGTCAATAAATTCCAATAGCTCTGCTGCATTGTTAACAATACAAGGGGTATATTCCATTTTTGCCTCTGGGAACCTAAACAATACACAAATAAGAAATATGAAAATTCTAAACATTGAAACATGGTTCTGGTAATACAGCCGGCAGGGTCGAGAATCTAAACACTGCCGACTAAATCATGGTCGGAGGGGTTGTAATCATATACCACGCCGACCACTACATAGTCGGCATGGTATTATTCAAGAAACATGCCGACAATTAACTAATAAAAATCAAGCTTCTGTGATCTAAAGTCAGCATGGTACAAGTATAAGACAATGTCGACTAGATGTAAGTCGGCAGGGTTTGTTAATATACCATGTCGGCCCTGGTTATTGTCTAACAGTCGCCATGGTTGCTATGAAAAGTCGGCAGGTTATTCATCCTGATACCATGCCGGCTCTTACAAAATATCAACAGTCGGCATGGTTTTAACCTATCGACCTTGCCGACTAAAAAAACAAAAATCATAATTTTCGACAATTCAACATAATATAACAATCATACAACACATCAAAATAATGAGTTTGAGTTTAGAAATCACTTACAGTCTTCTTTTCACCGGTGGAGGGTTCTTTTCAACATTCTCAGGGATTGGATTTTCGGGTTTGCTAGTTCCAACTTTTTCCTTACCTTTTCCCTCTGATTTGGATCTTTTCATGTTACCTGTTGAATCTCTCTCAAACCATTTTTGGTAGAATATCAAAATTGAAATTTTTGGTTGATAGAATAAGATGAAGGAAGGAGAAGGAGAGGGATTAGAAAAGATAGATTAGAAGAAGATTAACAGTTTTTAGTTTTTAAGTTTAGGGTTTAGTTTTAGGTTAATTAGTGCAGGGGTACTAAAGTAACTTCATCATGTTTTGACCTCCCCTTAGTAAGGGAACATGTCCATTTAAACTTGGGTATACCCCAATTAGTCTGGGTATACCCCAATCTTGCGAGGATAATTAGATTGATAAGATTTTTTTATATAATTAGTGATAGAAAATCATATTAAGTGATTTTGGTGGGAAGAAAAAGTTGAAAAAAATGAAAACTTTGGAGATTTTTTTCTAACTAAAACCCTAGATTTTAAATCACCCAACCAATGTTCTTTTTATTTCTCAAAATTGATGAAAGTAAGTAAAAAAAATGAATTTTTTTAGCTTTTCAGAGTGGTTTACGGTTGGGTTTTCCCTTTGTAGCCAACCATACGACAAATTTACAGTTAGGTGATGATGAACTCCTAACCGTAACTAGGTAAAATTAGGAAAATCCAATTTTAAACCAGTTACGGCTGGGTATTTTTAGTCGAAACCCAATTGTAAATCGATTCTACTGGGTTTTTGTTGTCGAACCCAATCAGTAAAACGATTCTGGCAGTTTTTGTGATCGAACCTAATCGTTTGTAAATCGATTCTGACTAGGTTATTTTGGTCTAACCCAATCAGAGCGATTACGGTTGGGTTTTTTTGAGGAAAACCCAACCGTAACTAGTTCTGAAAACTAATTTTTCTACTGTTTCAATCAATCTAATCATTTCAGATGCAATTGGTTTGTTGATTACCATCAGTTCTATCAATATGCTTCTTCCGCACCTTTAATAGAGAATTCAATCGACGATTATAAGTTTTTCGAACTGTCGATTGATCGAAGATGGTGAAATGATTTTGATTGAAAAAAAAGGAGTGAATGATTTATGGTTGATGAAGGAGAGGAAGTTAAGAAGAAGAAGAAGAGGAGGAAGAGGAGGAGGAGGAGGAGCAGATCTTTGAATGAGAATTATGTTTTGATTTTAGTTTTAGTTTTTAGGTTTTGATTTTAGTTGAAGGTTATTTTAGACATTTGGTATTGAATCAAGAATACCCCATAACCAATTTTTTGGTCACTAGAAATCCAAGTGAAGCCCCTCTATTGGAATGTGACGCCCCAATAATAGCTTTCTTTTCTTAAGCAAAGTTCGTGTAATTTCGGTAACCAAATAACTTTGTTGATGTCATCGTAGTACAGTGGTACACTCATTGAGTGATGACATCGGTTACCTTACTTCGAAACTCATCAGCATCAAGTTTTTTACCGATCAAAGACAATA
Organism: Papaver armeniacum; assembly: GCA_023531295.1. NCBI lineage: Eukaryota > Viridiplantae > Streptophyta > Magnoliopsida > Ranunculales > Papaveraceae > Papaver > Papaver armeniacum. The sequence continues at coordinate 64,722 of JAJJWW010012642.1, forward strand.
ATAAAAGAAAAACTTTGTCTAATGAATAATTTTTTTCCTATCTCTATCGTAAATGACTAGATGAATAATCTCGTAAACACGTTATGAACAAAAAAAAGATTGAACCCTTAAAAGTCCAATGGAAACACGAATAAATAATCTGGTAAATTTCATACAAAAATACATAAATGATCAAAATATTTCTATCTGTTAGTATAAGAAGTCATTTTTTCCTTTCAAAACATGCATCTAAAATTGATTGTTTTTTCCTTTCATCGAAACCAAAATGCATCTCATCTTTAACTTTTGCAAAGCATGTACGACTTCTGGAAGATTTTGCCCATCTTTGTAACAAGCAAGTTTTTATGATAACTGCTTTTGAAAGGTTCTTTTCATGATATATTTGGTATGACGCGACTATCAAATGGTTTGGTTTAGGAACATTCTTTTAATTTATTATGGACTCAATAATTTCTTCGCATGCACATGGATTCTAAAACTGCATCATTCTCATTAGTATGGTTAGGATAGTTCAAAGGATGTTCGACGTCCATCACTAAATTAGAAATGATATGAATTAATAAGAAAAAACATACTAAAATACTCTCTAAATGATAATATTTATCGATAAATAAACAACACCACTAAACGAATATTTTTTTTTATCCAAGGATAATTTATCGATGTAGACTGTACCGAGTTTTTCATAAAAATGAAAAACATAACAAGAAAGGTTAGACCTAACCTCTAAGAGCAAGGGCAATGGATTGAGGGTTTGCATTTACCATGAATGAGTTTGATCAAACTTGGTGCCACTATGGGTAGTGGAGAGGTCCACTTTCACCCAATTGTACGTGTATTGGAATGAAAGAGTATTCAATAGTCTTCACTAAGAGGCAGATGTCCAGCCGCTTACAAAAAAATCTCCTTAAGCGGCTAATCTTCAGTCTTTTATAGATATTTTTCAGTATTTTATTTGTTCTAAACTCTTATTTCGCGGGTCTTGTGATGATCTTACTAATAAAAAAAATTAAAAGATAAACTTGGGAGGTTGATGTATAGCCTCTTGGAGAGAAAATCAGCCTCTTAATCTCTCAATTTGCATACCGGTGATCAGATTTTCACTCTTCAAGGTAGCCTCTCGTTCGATTTGTTAGTGAATGTGCTGAAAAAATGAGGTAAAAACACTCAATCCATAGCCCTTGCTCTAAATAAAAAAAATAAGCTGAAAGAAAGAAAACATATATTTTGCAAATTTATTTGAACCTGTACAAAAGTTGATGAGACCGGTAGTTTCCTAAAAGATCAACAAATAGAAGGAATATGGTTTATTCCACTATTGTGGATATGTGATCCTTTCAAACATCCCCGTTTTTCTAACAAACTAATTAATCTAATTAATCTACCAAGGTATTCCTTGCCATTTTTCTCATAGATGAATTATACTGTCGTTATAAAAGTCGGGCTTTACTAGCCAATAATTTGACCATTTTTATAAATGTCATTGTAGTATAGTTGTAAAATCATTTAGTAATGATACCAATGAGCTATGATCTGAATTCGAAACTCGACAGTACCAAACATTTTACCGATCAAAAGAAGAAAAAAAAAAAGCTAATTTTTCACAACCAATTTATAGCCACATTCCCAATGAATTTTGCTCAAAAAAAAAAAATTAAGATCTTTTTGTTGGTGTAGAATTACTTAGTTTCTTTTGCTTTAAACTAAAAAGTTGTTGTATGTGTACTTGTTAGGGGTCAATGCAACATGTAAGGTTGTTGTTGGTTATTTCGGGGTGCTACTGTGACAACCCGTCATGCGTTTCCATCTTTTTTGTTTCTGTAGTGTCCTGCATTCTTATATGTAATGAACCAATGACTCACATGTATCGCATATGATAAAATGGGTGTTTGGTTGATGAATTGGTACTTCATTGTTGAATTTTTCGTCATCGTTCTTAATGCTAAGTGACATCCAATGCGAACTTTTCTTTTACTCCACTTTATAATGCGGTTTTTAATTTACAAGTGTTCTTTTATCAAAAATGATAATAAAATTTAATGTTATTTTGTTTTCTCTATTATAGGTCGGTGTTAAGATCCACAATATGTACTAATATTTATGGTTTTAATGGAAGATAACTTGATATTTTCCATATAATAGTTCCATTATTGTGAAATCAAAATTTTAAAATGTAAATAATGTGTTTGACAACCAACAAATCCTCACATATCCTTGAAATATTTCTAAGCAAACTGAAAAAATCTTAATTGAAATGATTAAGTAATACTTTTGGATAAGTCTCCTTTCGATTTTAATTCCAACATCCAATAATGGTTTGTCACCATGTCGAAAGAATAGTCTTAACTTAAAAATCAAATAGCCATTTGTATTCACATTATGATTCTGAAGCCTCGATACCATTCTCCTAGTATTTCTAATTTTCTAAAACCTCAAACTTTTATACGAAGAACGTTAATAAGCTGTTGAAAGCATTCTTATCTAAAGATTATCACAATCAATTATTTTACTTATGGTTGGATAATATACTTGCAAAATCATTTGTGAAATGATAAACTTGCCTACATGAACTAGATTATTAAATATCGTTCATATTTTAAAATGGTTCGAGGATCTTCGCTTGATAAAAAATATTCGAATAGCGTGAAACAAAGAAAAATCTGTTAATAAACTATAATTTGTTTTATTAAATTTGAAATTCGATAAAAAGACAAATGTACGGTTGATACACGAGGGGATTACTAAATTCCATTGAGGGTCACCAAATCAAAACAAAACGAAGCAGCTTTCGTCATTTGTAGCTTGTTTGGATACTAATTAAGATGTTGTTGTTCGTCTTTTAGAAACAAAAAAAAAAAAAAAAAAACATAAATTAATTTGGGTACACAATTTTGGAATAACGTTTGGTAAACGCTAATTTTTTCAAGAAAAAAAAAAATTTACTTCCAACTTTTGCGATTGAATTCTGCTTCTGGGAAAACCGAAGACCTTGTACTGCTTCTGGTGTCCAAACACTCTCTTGAGCCACTGGCTTAGTAGTCCCCGCAAGCCTCTTAAATGTATATGATGATCCGTATTGGTACATTCTCCTCCCAATACAGTGAGAGACAGCAAGTGAGAGGAGTATTGGTAGAAGTATTTAGTGTAGAGAGAGGTACACATGATCCTATAGCATTGATGATGATTGATAGAAGAAAAAACATAGTTGGGAATGAACCCTATCTGGTTGTACCCTAATCAGCCTTCACTTACTCGACATACTTGCTACAACCCTAGGAAACATTTCTGTGTTTTTTTGTTTTTTAAAATCATTTCATGCTTTTTATTTTTCTCTGATTCCATTCCCCCATATTCATCACTTCCTCATGACCAAAGCAAGCTGTATGTATATACACTTCACTCCTCCATGCCTCATCCAAACAAAATACACCCACAATTTTTAAAAATTACTTTTATGGGCTTTTTGGTTTAGTAATGGTTTTTTTAATCTTAATCTCCATTACCTGGATTGCTGGAACTGAACCCATGCTTATAAACTAATGACACCCTAAGATTGATAGGACCATATTATTTTAAGGGCAACATTCCTAATCCCTAAACCACACACTCTTTTATGTTCTTCTGTCTTTCTTTATCTCTTTGCTTACAATGTTGTCTATCATTTTTGCCCATGGATTTAACTTCTGTTTTACTTCAACTAATTCACATTTTCACAAATTATTACCACATTGCATTTTACCATCATGATTATATTTAAAAATTGTATTTTACTAATTATTAGTCCTTTTTATTGATTTTTTTTAAATTATTTAATGTAATGGAATACGAATAATGTTTTTGTAATATTCGGCGTAATGATAACGAAGACGCGAAGCCCACTGTTAAGTAATTATATAATCTTGGATTAAGAGACTCTAAGCTTAGTAGCTTACTTAAAACCAACAAATATTCTTGGGTCAATGTTAATAAAAATATTAAAACCATTGTTTTCAGGCATGCGTAAAGCTGGTTATGGCATTTTGTGTGCCTAAATCGAGCTTATGGCAGCTAAAATAATGTACTTTCTCCGAGGTTGTCTGTTTAACTCTTATCAAATTTAGTAAGTAATATTAATTCGTTAATGCCAGGAATTTGTAGCTTTTAGTTTAGTTCTTAAGCAAGATCCAAGTAAAAGTTTACAAGTTTCTTCCATATTCATGTCAGTATATGTTTGGACTCCGAATATCCATATATATAATATATTGAAATGAGCTAGCAATGGTGATAATGAGGTGTGCATGAGATAATATATAGTATCTCTATTTATTTATTTTTCTATCTTTTTGATCTGCTACAATTAAGTGTATCGGGGTGTGCCTGAGAAAACATTAGGGATCCAAGAACATTAGGGGCAGAGTGGATACTTTTAGTCCTACCAACAGCAGACCTTAACCTTTATGACTACTCTTCGCCCCTTCCATTCCCGATGCTATGGTTTTAGGCCCCATGACTTGTTGGGATTCTATAGTTTTCTCATCATAAATGTGAATAAATGGTGTTTAGATTCAAAATTTTGACAGCATGGTTTGCCATTTTATATGTCTTTTGAGAAAGCTCCCGGAAGCTGCAATGGATTGGATTTGACTTGCTTTTTTCACTGGCTCAACTGATTCATGCGAATAGGACTATGTTCGGTATATGATTCGTCGCGAGTCGGATGTTAGATCCTACGGTTTTTCATTTTTCTATTTAAGGTATAATTCGACTTGTACATCTAACTCGGAGCTATTTAAGTCGGTATCATTTTACACCTAAGAGCAGTTCCTATGGAATGAACAAATTTTGAGTTTGTTCATTTTGCTCCCACTATGGACTCAACAAACATGAAAAATGGATGTTCAAACCAACAAATTTGTTGGTTTGTTCATTGAGTTGGAACATGTAGCGCGCGCTTGATGAAAGGTCGGGCGAGGTTCGCTCCAGCGCTGGCGGTTGAGCCAAACACGCTGGCGCTTGTCTTTCCAACGCGCGATGATAGTTGAAACGCCAGCGTTTTTAGTTATCACGTCGCGTTCATCTTAAAAGCGCCAACGGCTACTTCAATCCAACGGTTGATGCTCTTTTTTGTTTCCCTATAAATTCAGTTCATCTCCAGACTTAAAACTGACACCTTCTTCATCACTACCTCAAAATTACACAATTTTATAACTTTTTCTTTTTCAAACAAAACTATTCATATCAACTCAATCTACCAGAAAAAATTTCATCTCTACAAATCTATATTTCTAAAAAATATGGCATCCTCACAACAACGAGTACAACAACAAACACCACAACAAACACCACAACAATCACAACAACAATCACAACAAGAAACACAACAAAATATACAACAATCACAACCAAGAAACACAAGAATTCGTGGTGTCAAGTATACGATGGATGAAGACGAGTCACTTTGCAGAAGTTATGTATTATATAGATTGGATGACATCAATGGTATTTATCAAGACAAAAAAAAACTTTTTATGGTAAGCTTTTACAAAAATTTGTGAAGAAACAGGTAACCCCAATAGACGTGATGGCGATGGGTTGTCTCATCGTTTTCACGCAATTTCAAAGAGTGTTAGTGAATATGTAGCTTTGATCACTCAAATGTGTAACAACAAAAAAAGTGGTGAAGGCGAACCGGATGTGGAACGAAGATGTCGGGAAGAGTGGCAAAGATCCCACAGATTGGGCTTCCAACATGAAACTTGTTTCACCATTCTGAGGGTGCTTAACAAGTTTAATCCATACTTGCTAGAAGGTCATCAAGTGCCTGCAAGATCACCACATGGTCCAATCGGATACAAGTCAGCATAATTTTGTTCATTTCTTGAATATCAAAAAAGCGTGTCGGCCCAGCTACGATGGCAAACTTCCTTTTCAGTGTGCCAAAAGCGCGTTCAACATCCTTTCTGCATTTCATTTGTTAGGTGTTAAAGTACTTCATATCCTTCAAAGACGTCGGTCCAAAACCTACCTATTTATAAGCTTGAACCATAGTTGACCATTATGGATAGATTCCGTCTGCTAGATAATAACCCTGGGTGTAGTGATGACTGTTGATGGTTAAATTATAGTGCGGCGCGACCCCATTCTTAAGATCTTCAAACAATGGTGACTTATATAAAACGTTGAGATCGTTATTTGAACCCGGGAGTCCAAAAAAGGCATGCCAAAACCAACAATCATAAGTAGTCAAGCTTCCAAAATTACAGTTGGTTTTGGATAATGACCCTTATATTGACTGCCCATTCAATCGGACACGCATGCCACGTCCCAAAGTGCATGCGGTCAAGACTACCTTAAGCATTCCTGGAAAACCCTCTCGGTGTTTTTCGTAGGTTATTCTTTGAACATCTTCCTGAGTAGGCTTTCATAAAAAGGTTGGACCAAAATGCTCGACTATTTGTTTCGCAAAACAATTTGAGATGCCTAAAGGCGGTTATTTTCCCAATACGGATGTAATCATATGTGGCATCCGCTGGTACCCCGTAACATAGTATATGGAGGGCCGCAGTGACCTTTTGCTCGGGACTAAAGCCTCGTACATGTCGTGCATCATACTGATAATTAAATAAAGGTTGTACCTGACAAAGCTCGGCAATAATCCTTTGCGTCAAGTTGCGGCCCATGCGGAATCGTCGCTGAAAATCCTCATCGGAATAGACACAATCATGATTAAAATAATTATGCATCATCTTTTCGTGGTAAAAATGTCGATCTCGCCACGTCCATCTTCTAGTCGCAACTTCATATGGCTCTAAAGACTTTGGTATAATCCCGGATTGTAATTGCAACATAAAATTTCGCCTTCTTCTATCTTGATCTGCATCTTCATCTATTTGACGCAAAAACTCCATACACATTTCTTCATCTTCTTCATACAACATTTCATCCATCTCCATATCTTCCTCAGAAGAATCAAAATCAGAATTCATGGTTGAAAATTAAAAGCAATTGAAATAAAAGATTGATCGGATGAAAGATTGTTGTGAATTTGTGAGAACTCGAGCCGTAGAAACTAGCCGGTAGAAACTATCTGTTCCGGTGACCGTTGAAAAGTAGTCGTTGGCGACCTTGGTTCAAACGCCGGCGTGTCTTTTACAAACGCCAGCGTTTGTGCAACGACCGCCAGCGATTTATCCACGAGCGCTGGCGTTTGTATTACGCTCGCGCGCTTAGTTATCAAACACCGAGTGCTTTACCATAGTGGAAAAGCCAGTTTGGCCATCCACCTGGCTCAACAAAAAAATGAATTTGGCCATTGCCATAGGAATTGCCCTAACTCCCTGGGAACATATTTGTTCTGGTTCAAAAATTTTTTATAACTCTACTGATTAACACTCCCTCCGTCCGGACTATACTAAATAGGCAGATATTTTTAATGATCTTTCCATATACACCGTTATTAAAGAACGCGCAATTGAGGAATAGTACAACTAATTGTGGGATAGAGAAAATGGACAAAAACGGGATTCAAATATTAAATCAGGGTCACCCCTTATTTATGTATTTTACCTAATTCCTAATTTAGCCCTCAGTAATAAGGTTTAGTGACTAATTATAATTAGAAAAATTATAAGATTATTTGTTAAATGATTATAATTTGGGTGAGGTGAGATTAGAAGGAGAGAAAATTTTGAGAGAAAGGTTTTGGGTGAAAATGGTGGATGATAGTGAAGAGAGAAATGTTGATGAATCTTTAGCTCAAGCACAACAAAGAGTATATCTTGAATCTTCAGCTAATGATAACAATTCACAATTGCAATTATTTGTGGAACCAACACCGTTAGATCATGATTTTTATGAGCATGGAGAGTTTCTAGAAGAACCAACCCAAGAAAGTAAACAAGCTCAACATAAAATAACTCCCAATACTCAGGTAAAGGTGCCAATTTGTTGAATTTGATTTTTTCCTTTGAATTCGCCATTTTTATATCTGAAAAAGCTCAGTGCCGGCATGTCCGTAGTATGAATACAATGCCGGCAGTAGCCATAACGACATGGTATTCATACTACAGTCGTGCCGGCCAATAATATCCCCCATTTTGAAATGCATGTCGGCATTGTATTCAACCAAACAAACCATGCCAGTAATGAAGTTACTTTTTACCTACCAAAGAATATTTTACGAAATATGCTACCGGCATGGTTTATGGTATCAATTTCACCATGAAACCTCTCGACGAAGCAATTAACTGTCGCAGAATCATACTTTACATAATTTTCAACCAAAGCATATAGCCCAGAGTCCTTTACTAATTGTTGGACCTCTTCACATTCCGTAGTCAAATCCCATTGACTTGCGGCTTGGTATCGGCAAACACGCACAACTTTCTTATGATCCTACAATTAGGAGATAATATAATTAGGAGATTTTACATAAATACAAAACAATACACATGCAGACGATAAAAATTCTTACATAGGTTTGATAGATAGTACAATCTCACGTGTCATTATAGCCAAATAGTATTCTCAGATCCGAAGCTTGACCCCAAAATTTACCACCACCAAGGTCAGGTAACATGTCATCAAAATGAGGAAGGTGTGAACCTTTTACTTTGACTACTTTATTATTCTCTTGATCTCCTTTTACCGGTTGTTCCCCTTTACTTTGACTTGTTGAACACTTCTTCCATTAGGATTTCCAAATTCTTGGCTAAATTTATTGTGTACCCTATCCCAAAAGGTTACGGAATCCACCCTTACGGAGGATTGACGTCTAACTCGATTTTCCGCGTACCATGCTTTGGTGATTGCCAAATCTTCGTTTGAATAAAATGATGCCATTTCTTGTATGTAGACAACTACTGGGTGAGTTAGATGGAGTGTATGATGATATGATCTTTGGAGAGTATATGCAAATAGTTGTGTGTTGTTTTGTAGAGATAAGTAGTGTATTTATAGGATGGTGCCCAAATTTGGCCGTTATAGTGCATAAGTACAAGTCAATCAATGCAATTGTACTTTCAAAAATTTGAATTTTAAAATTGCTTTAAGACGATTTGCTTTCCCCAGTATGCCGACTAAGTCCGGACAGTAGGGTGGAAATTTTGTTACCATGCCGACCTTATGCTGATTTTAGGCATCAGGAGAACATTTTCTTATGTGTATCCGCCGGAAATGTATTTAGTCATTAGCATGCCGGCTATTATATGACCGACAAGGTCGAAATTTTCTTACCATGCCGACCTTATTACTTTTAGGCATCAGGAGTTCATGCAATTTTCTATTTAACCGTCGGAATGGTATTTGGTCACTAGAGTGCTTAAATTTTGTGATGTGGTCGGGTAAGAAACATAATTTTAACCATGCCGACTTTATGATGATTTTAGGCATCAAGAGAAGGTATTTGCTGCAACACATAGCATCTGAGGTCGATAATATAATACCCGCGCGGCCTTAACATGCTAGGTCTTAACGATTACCCCGCCGACCCCGGTATGCAAATACCGGTGTCGTGGCCAACATGTCCGACACTTCAAAACCTTGCCATCCCGGTGTGTCAAGTCACACCGTAACTTAAAAAAAGCGTGCCGGCATAAGTATTGAAACTTTACATAGCTAAACAAACCATTCATTCAACAACTAGAAATCCAACACTTGTTGTCCAAAATACGAAAACATGTCCCATAAACCTTAAAAAAAAAACATTTGTCCAACCATTAACCTTAACATTTGTCCACCACAACATAAAGAAATAAACTAGAGACTGCATTCATTCACCACCACGACCACGACCCCGACCCCATTTAGGAACACCACCACTACTACTACCTTCACCACCACGACCACTACGAGCCCTCTTTTTGTCAGCATTCATCTTGGCTTGTGCTTCCCTCCTGACTTTTTCTTCCCTCTTTACTTCAGAGATCGCCTTGCTTGAACATTTCAAAGGCATCCTCATTGTCAATATTGCAAGCATAGTCAATGTGCTTGCTTTGCTCTTCAATCGACAAAGGCTCTCCTATGTCTTTCGCGCAACACAACACCTTCACAAAGGTCTTCAAATGTTCCTTCTATTTTCAATTAAACAACAAACAATTAATAGAATGATTTGAAATGTAATCTTAAAACATTAAGAGCAACTCTAAAATACTTACAAAGAACTTAAGACTTGTTGATGGGTCTTTCTAGCATCTCGATATAGATCAAATATCACATCATCCGCAGTCAATTTGTCGATGGCGATTCGGAGTTTGATAAGATTTTATGGAATTTCCTTATCCCGAGTACCCTTAAATCGCACCTTTGCGCTCTTGGCTTATCAACCGAAACATTCGCATCCACTTTGATGTAGGAGTTGGCTTTCACCAAAGAAGGGAAGTGCTCATATATCCAAACCTATACAAAAAAAAAGTTTAGTAAGAATCTTATCTTACGAGAATTTTGCAAATATAAATGATTTAGACAATAAAATTACCGAAAGAGACATATATTTCCGTTAACTTGCGCAAAGGAGTGCCCTAGAACCCTTTGTCAACTCATTGCTCAAGAAGGCGACCACCGCAGATCCAAAGAATACTCACGCATCTTATCTAAGGGATCCAATAGTTGCATATAACGGCGCCACCAAGCTTCCTGAATCGGGGAAGATACATTTGCCTGTGACGTATAGCAAATAAGCCGACGCAGTAGCATTGATTCGCACCGGTTCACCCTTCCTTCCTTATCAAAGATTTTCTTGGTCCTAGAAAATGTGTCCTCAACCGTCTGGATTAAACTTCTTGGTTAGACGACCATCTTTCTTCTCAAGCATAGACTCCATCTCGCCCGATTCCAACCGAACAATTCTCCGCTCAATTTGTAAATATCCTGAAAGAAAAAATCATTATCGAAGCCCTCACCGACCGCTTTTCCTCAACCTCGAGGCCTAGAATTTGATGAGCATCATCGAGTTATCTCCATCTCACCGAATGGGAATAACATTGTATCGGCCCCTCCGTAGAACCTCTCGCTGCACGCATACTTTAACTCTATCATGCTCAATATTCGAACTCTCCACCGCAGCCACAACCCTGGAGTTCTTGACATTCACTTTCACCTCCTCACATTCATTCTTAAGATCCCAAGTCTTAGTCATCGAACATGAAGCTTGGCACCTTGAGAAGACATGCTTGTGATCCTAAATACCAAAAAAACAAAATGAAAAGAAATACAAACACTTGAAGCAAATTTAAGATAGATACACACTTGAATAAAAAATACTTGATTAAGATTACTTACGATAGATTATGGATCGTACATGCCCATGAGTCTTTTTGTATCCAAAAAATAACATTTTCACCATCTCTGGGGTCCCCTTGACGCCACCTTTTTTCCAGTAACCATGGCTTTGAGGGGAGGCATGTGGGAATTAGTCAGTTTAGTGATCACCCTCTTCTTCTTTCCTGCCAGCTTGAAGTTGAAGTTTGCTTCTTTGATGTTGAACAATAACTAGAGTTTGTTCTCCATCTCCTTCTTCTTGTTCCACTCGCTCTTCAACAATTTCCCATCTTCGATATCCTTATCTTTATCTCCATTACCATCATCATCATCATCACCTCCCGCAACATTAGGCATGTCTTGATCACCATCATCATATATTGTTACCTCCTCCAGCAAATGAGTGCTTTCATCATCAACATCATCATCACCTCTTCTATCGATGGAATTGATTGGTCTTCATCCTGAGTCTCAGCCCAATCACCGGGTTCCGGATGGTGGTTCGTAATCATTCTAAGATACTGATCAAAAGCGCTCCTTGCACAACGTATGCTCCCTCACGTGTTGAAGTCAAGAGTTTTTCACCAACACGAGGAGGTCTTCAAGGAGGACTAAGAGCTGAGTGCTTTCTTTTGCCTTTGCAACCCGAACAAGAACGATTAAGAAAAAATATAAGCTCACAGGTCGACAAATACAACCTTGCCTGCCACACAAACGCTTCTAAAGATTGACTAACAATGCATGCCATTTGTAACAGTCAGCCTACAGGTATTATTCACATAACCTCTGGGCTTATAACAAATATGAACACAAGAGATACAAGGATTTTCCACAAACCACTTCAAGAAGGTCCATTACTTAACCCATTGCCGCTAATAAATGCCCGACATGGTTTTATCCGAATTGCCCGACTTTAAAATTCAAGGCATCAGATACACAAAAACTTGAAATACAACACAAGGTAAAATTTATAACCAACCCTATTTAACAAAAATCGACGCCTATTGGGTCTTAGTTTGAATAACACTCCGACCCCCGCAAGTACCAAGCATGGGACATGTAGTCATGTACTAGCAAGATCTTCAATCAAGAGCCTACCAAACCCTAAATATGAAAAAAGCTAAGGTCGATAACATAATACCTGCTGCATGCCATGAACCGCCAATTCACAATTTCGATTTTCTGACCTAATTTGACATGCAAACATGAAATTGAAGTACTAGAATGAGTTTAAGGTATGCCCTTACTTTCTTAATCGCACCATTTCTCGTGTTTCAGCGGCTATGACTTCAACCGTTTTTTTCTTCATTTTCTTTTGAACCAAACTTGCAATTCCGGTGGTTATACTCATTGGGTTTTCGATTAGCTTTTTCATACTAATTTAGCCTAGGTCAAGGATCCATTTTTGAAGATTAATCGAACTTTTGAATCGACGATTACGCATTTAATTAATCGACGAAGTTTCTATGTGGGTGGGGTGGAGGAGCCAGTGAATGTGTTTGAGGAGGAGAAGAAGATGAAATGAAGAGAATGGAAACTGATTTAGGGTAATTAGAATTATAATGAGAATGGGTAGTTTTATAACTTTACCCATTATGCCTCCCATCTGCCCTTAAAAAAGAATCCACTTAAAATTGGGTATACCCCAATCTCGCCGGGTTGTATAAACCATTTTCTTTTTAAAGACAAAACATAAAAAAAAAATTGACAGTTTGATCCATGCTTTTGAGCATGTAAGATTTAGTGGCCTGAGACAGACAGTCATACTATCACTGGCAAGTTGCCTTGTTTGCTGTATTGTTGCACAACTAGCGAGGTGAAAGTGAACGAGCAGGAGTAATTCTTTTTCAGAGTAATAATAGGTAAAACAAAATGGATAAAAATAAATGGTCCTAGACCTTACCCCAGCATGACACGTACATACAAAATGATGGAGATCTACGTGTACCCATGATAGTTGGTCCAATGAAGAAATTTCTGTCGTTATCTTTTTCTTTCACTCATGGAGCCAATCAGAATTCGACAGATACTGACCACGATTACTCTCTCTGTTACTCCAAATTTAGAAACATTTTGCTTTTTGTTAAAGTCTGGCTCACAGTCACAGACCTTCTCAGGTGGGTGTTCAGTGTGTGAAAAAAACTGAAAAGACGAACTTGGCCCACTGCATAACGACTGTGTTGCCTCCACAGACCAAGTAACAGCCCGATCCCACTTATCATCATCACGAGCCAGGATTAGTTTTGTAACTTTGAATACGATTATATAAACTATTAATAACAACAGACGCTGTCAACTAAACTGATAAATCGGGATCACTACATTTTTGCCAATATCATCAGAGGGACAGGTATATATGAGTAATTATATCAAAGGATCCGAGCTTCAAATTTTTATAGATAAAAGTAAAAAATTGGTGTACCGATTGTGTGTTTTGCTGGATAGATTAGCATTTAATAATCTTAAATATTACACAAAATTGGTCAATTAACCCAATAATGATAATTCCTGGGTGAAAAAGATATGTAAAATTTGATACCGTTTAAATCGACGAGAATGTAAAAACAGTTAGGATGTAAACATTTTTATCCTACACATTTTCAAATACTTTTTCTTATTTTTAATTTACATCAGGATGTATCCAGTTTCGCCCTCGTTATTTTTTAAGTTTAAGCCAAGATGAATCTAGATTCATTCTTACTATTTTTTTTGTGTCCATTTCACCCATACTAATTTTTACTCGTCCATTAGAACCATGTTTTAAAAATATTTGGACAATTAACCCAATTTCTCTAAATATTATAGGCATGAACAAAATAAGATCAAGAGTAAAAGCCACTTGAATGAATGTAAGTAATACTCGTCCAGTACAAAGATGCATCGAAAACATTGTAAGCAAAAAATATTACATTCTTGCCGATGTCACTATAGGTAGGTAACTATGCCACTTATCCGAGTTCGAAGTTCTTTATCGATAAAAGTAAAAAATTGGTAAATCGATGTATGTTTTGCTGGATAGATTACGATTAGGAATCTTAAATATTGTTGGCATGAACAAATTCAGATCAAGAGTAAAAGGCACTTGTATGAATGCAAGTAGATTACTCTTTAAATGACAATCTTCTTTTTGCATGAACTTATATCGCCAGTACAACGATGCATCGAAAACATTATAGCCAAAAATACTACCCTTTGGCCGATGCTATTATAGGTAATTATACCAGTAATCTGAGCTCGAAATAAAAATAAAAATAAAAATAAACACCTTCTTGTAGTTATCAAGAATCAAGATAAGCCGGGTGAGCTATCTTTTTCATAGATCACTCCTACCATCTTTAAAATACTTGTATGAAATGTATGTGTGACCAACTCAACAACCTTTACACATAGAGTAAGTATCAAAGTCGTTATGAAAATCCGTTGCTAGTCTTTCTTTTTCCGTATGTAGACGTGAATTCTAGAGAATCACGTACACAACAGTACATGTACATGTTATGGGATCAAACCTTACTACTTTTACCATCACAAGTCCATAAACATTGAGTCAACAAGTATTAAGAAAATTCCAAAATTCTCTTAAATTTACTCTTTTGAGATTTAAAAACAAATAATTTTGAGTAATAGAGGTAGGATTACAACAATACGTACACATTTTAATTCTATATATTTTCAAATTTCAAACACCAAAATAATGGGATCAAACGTTATTATTCTTTACCATCTCAAATCCATAAAATGAGTCAAGATGATACTTTTACTAAGCAAGAAAATTCCAAAAAAATTCTAAATTCTTTTTTGAGATCTAAAACAAACAAGTTGTTGCTTGGGATTCTATATTTTACAAATTCAAAAATACCAGTCAGTATTCTTTTTGGTTTTTACCATCACAAATTGAGTCAAATGATACTTTTTTACCAAGAAAGAAAATTCCAAAATTCTCTTCATTCTTTTCTCTTGAATTATCAGGATTTAAAAGAACCAAAACAATATTCAGTAATAGAGATTGGGATTACAACAGTACCCATAAGGTAAAAAGGAATCAAATTTTGGTTTGTTGTAGAAAATGGGAATCCTAATCAGAGATTTATGATCCAAATATTTTGTCCCATTGCCTACATTGATCCCCAACAATGATGTGGAGATAAGAGGAGTAGACTAACACAAGTAACAAAACCCAAGCTAAGCTTAGCCAGTAAACAACAACAACAACTTAGATGAGCCATCATCAAGTGCTTGCATCCATCTTATCTACACTCTCCTAAACAACCCTAGGTTTGGTCACGTTTTGTCCCCCATTCACATATCTTTACCAAGGTTTTTAACATTTCCTCCTTTCCCTTGCCCACGTCTCTCTGTTATTATATTTAGCACGTTTTTCCACTATTCTTGTGGTCCAATAGCATCATTTTAATCAAACAATGTTTTCTCAGCATAATCAAGAAGGTTTCTAGGCATTAATATGTTCAGTCCACGAGCCCCCCAATGTCGCCTGAAGCAGTTTTCTGTGTGGATAGTGGATAGCATTCAGTAAGGTTTAGATGGTCACCCAAAATAAATTCAGGTTATAGAATCACGATATACAAATACTTTTGAAAAGATAGTATTGTTTCACTGTAGCATACTTAAATGGCCCTATTTTTCAAAAACAAATGTGAAATTTGGCCATAAGAACAGTCAGTCCTCCGTATCAAAGTGGCATTTGCAAGAAAAAAATTGTATTCATTCTTTTAGTCATGTTTGTATCTGTTTTTGAAACTTATTATAGGGCATCAAGCAAACCTTGATGCCTTTTTGCTTGGGAAGACATAACTTCGATAATGGCTTTGTTGGATAAATTAGTCTGCATGGACCCTATACTTAGTTCACAATCCATGGCATTATGATTAAATAAATAATTTACTAATTAAGCACATTTGATTAATGGTTCAATGATCTAATTACTTAACATGTGATTTTAAGGATCCCAAAACCTACAAGATTCAAAGTGATCTTACTAATAAAAAAGAAGAAAGGGGAAAAAGAGAGATAAGGATACAAGTTTGTGGTAAAGCAGCCAAGGACTGTGCAGTCTGTGGTTTCCTATCTTAAGCCAGAATAACTTTTCGAAAGAGGAAGATGACAAGTTTGGATGTAGGCATCGGAAATAAAAAAAAACAGACAAGGAGTTTAAAGATCAACTTTCTAATGAGTGTGTACCATGTAATGAATTCCACAAGGTACTAAGGACTCATAAAAGATATTCGTGCAAGTATAAAGTGAAACCACAAAAGTGGTATTTTCTTTTCTTGACGGGCCAAGGTATCCAGGTCTCTTAAAGCATCCGACTAATTCCTGGAAAATTTTATCAGGAAGACTAATACCGACATGATTTATAAACCCGGCGTTCTTTAGTATGCACCCCAAAGAATTAGGGGTTTGACACAAAACCACAATAAATGTCATAATCGGGAGGTTAATCCATAATCTAGATAATTTCCTGCTTTTTTTTTAATGGCCAAACTACCCTTTACAATCGGTAGATAACTATACAATCTAGTTAATCAACAACTGGAGTAAATTTAGTTTGTATAACTTCCGAATATAAAGTATCCCCAAAATAAAATCCTTTATCTTTGAATTTTGACTATACTATAATCGGTAGTAAATAAAGTTATCTTGATTCCCGATTAAAGTAGACCTTTGGCAAAAATGCTACCATAATCGGTAGGGAATTTAGGTTAGAGAAAATGGGTCATTTGTCCAAAAAAATTTAAAACACTGCTCAAATGGACGAGCAAAAAAAAAGACGGTGAAATAGCTAAAAAAAAATAGCAAGGATGAAACGGATTCATCCCTCGCTTATACTTAAAAATAAAGGATGAAATGTGGATGCATCCTGTGTAAATAAAATAAGAAAAAATATTTGAAATGAACAGATGAAACTGACACATCCGCCTATTTTTAAATTTTTGTCCATTTAAAAAGATTTTTTAATTTTTGGCTATTTAAACAGTAGATCAAAACCTAAGTGTCTTTTTCACCAGAATTGCTGATTTTGGTCTTTTGACCAATTTTTGTGTTTAGGTTATTTAACTCCCGAACATAGAGTAGCCCCAAAATGAGATTTGCAGAAAATCTTTTTTTTTTTGGAATTTTGGTTGAGCCTATAATCTAAAGAAAGGAAGAGTTACCATGACTTCCGATTATACGGGTCTCTTTGCAAAATATCCTACCATAATCTAGTCAATATAGTTCATATTGTGGCATGTCAACGGTCCGGTCCTCCGCAGTACATGGCCTGTAACCTGACCCGCATATCAACACGGCCTGGTCCTCACGGTTCCGGTGGTTCCATAATGTGTTGGCCCAGCAAACTGACTCCGCTTAAAAGTCCCAAATACCCGTTGTCCGGTACCCGATGGTATAAAAAAAACTATTAAAATCTTAATTTCTTTCTCTTTTTAACTTGAATATAAATTATTTTTATAAAATTTATTATTATTTCTTTATTAATGTACTAAATAAAGATTAAATGTAAGAAAAAAATCAAAAAAAAAAAATCAAAGCCAAAACTAGAAAAATACCTATAATTTTGCTAAAAATGATCAAAAGGTTAAATAAACGGTACCCATTACCCGCTGGCACTTTTCGGTAGGGACCTTGCTGGACCCTGCTATAAATGGGTCTATTCGCAATTACTCACGGTCTTAAGTGGCTAATGGGTCCAACTTTAG
The DNA here is from genome assembly GCA_023531295.1 of Papaver armeniacum. Lineage (NCBI taxonomy): Eukaryota > Viridiplantae > Streptophyta > Magnoliopsida > Ranunculales > Papaveraceae > Papaver > Papaver armeniacum. Next base: position 82,670 of record JAJJWW010012642.1, read on the forward strand.
AGCCCTTAACCCACTCCAATCAGGCGTCCTGCTCTGGAAGCTGCACCTGTACCCATTGACAAATTTCTAGTTCATATAACTACCGAATATGAGTAGCCCCAAAATGAGATTTTGCAAAAACTCTTCTTGAATTTTGCTGAGCCTATAATTCCAGAAGAAAGGAAGAGTTATCATGACTTCCGATTATACAGCCAGGCCTTTGCAAATATCCTACCATAATCAGAGTCAATATAGGCCTATACCAGGCTGCCAACTGTCCGGTCCTCCCTGGTAGTACATGGTTCGTAACCGACCCTAAGATATCAACATCTGCCCGTGTCTCACGGTTCCGGTCCTGCTCCATAATGTGTTGGCCCTGTAACTGCACTCATGAAAGTCCCAAATACCCGCCGGGTCCTGGTACTCCGTTGGGTATTAAAAACTATTAAAATCTTAATTTCTTTCTCTTTTTAACTTGAATATAAATTATTTTTATAAAATTTATTATTATTTCTTTATTAATGTACTAAATAAAGATTAAATGTAAGAAAAAATCAAAAATCAAAAAAATCAAAGTTTAAAACTAGCAAAATACCTATAATTTTGCTAAAAATGATCAAAAGGTTAAATAAACGGCACCATTACCCGCGGTACCGCTGTAGGGACCTGCTGGACCGGTTATAAACGGGTCTATTCGCAATTGCCTCACGGTCTTAAGTGGCTAATGGGTCCCAACTTAGGACCCGTAACCGGACCCATTAGGCGGGTCCGGTTCCGGCAATGCAATCTAAAATTCCATTGATGCACTCTAGTTCATATAACTACCGAATATGTAGTAGCCCCAAAAATCGATTTTGCAAAAATCCTCTTTTCTTGAATTTTGCTGAGCCTATAACTCAGAAAGAAAGGAAGATTATCATGACTTCCGATTATATGTTTGGCTTCTCTTTGCAAATATCCTACCATACCGATAGTCAAGATAGTTCATATAACTACCGAATATAGAGTAGAGTAGCCCCAAAATCGATTTTGCAAAAATCCTTTTTTGAATTTTGAAGTTGAGACTATAACCTCCAGAAGAAAGGAAGAGTTATCATGACTTCCGATTATACAAAGGGCTCTCTTTGTAAATATCCTACCATAATCGGTAGTCAAGATAGTTCATATAACTACCGAATATAAAGTTGCCCCAAAATGAGATTTTGCAAAATTCCTCTATTTTTCTAATTTGGTTGACCCTATAATCGGTAGTAAAAATAGTTCATATAACTACCGAATACAGAGTTTCCACAAAATGAGATTTTGCAACCTGTAGCTAAAAAAACCCTAAACTACCGATTATGAAGGGGCATATAAGTATTTCAACCTATTTTGTCTTTTGTGTCGCCCCTAATTCTTTTGGGTCGCCCCTAAAGACGCCAGGTTTATAAATGCAGATACCAATGTTAGCAGGGGTAATACTATTTTAGTGATCTAATACTCCCTCCGTCCCTAATTAGATGAGCTACTTGTAGTTTGCACAAATTTTAAGGCAAGGAGGAAAGTGGAGATATTTAAGTATTTTTTACAATTATACCCTTATGAGAAATAATTAGTAAAATTTAGAAACGATTTATCTCTTAAACTATACCACGGTTTTTTATAAACTTTATACCGTTGAAAAGCATTTTAAAACACCTACGCAACGAATATAAACATGACTATCAAATTATACATATTTCTTATAGAAAAATAATCAATTAAAAGGTAGTTTTAAATATCCCCTAGTTGCTAAATAAATAGCTCATCCATTTGCCATGGACAAAACTAAAACCAAATAAATTTCATCTAATAGGACTGAGGTAGTAGTTAGTATCGGTTTTGCAGTTGTTTGTCCTATATGTAATAAAATATCACCCTGATAATATTGGTATCTCTTTGTAAATCATGAATCCCTGGGAAAGTCATCAGAAGAAATGAACCTTTCAATCTCTAGTTCGCCAGGGGATTGTCATATCACTTGGCCATCTTTTTGATGGTTATATTCCGAAAGGGAACGTGTTTAGATGACATCCTCTTTTTATATCTAAATGTAAAATCTTATCAACCAAATTGATAACGACGTTAAATCGGAATCTGCTTCAATGACATGAAAACGTGGCTTCTCGATTGACGATTAGTAATTTTGTCGACACTATGTCAATGGATATCGAGGAGATAATTTTGACAGGATTAGGTTGTGGTTGAGATAAATTCATGGCATATTTAGGGGCCAATAATAAAACAAAATAGGGTCACCCAAACCTAAATTGATTTTACCCCTTATCCTTTTTTTTTCGTAATGGCAAAATTGCCTTTCAATAATCGGAAATTAAACATGAATTCGTGTTAGTGTACATTTAGTTATTGTTAGCAATTTTTTTTTGTTTTTTACTTAATTTTCGAATTTTCGTTCTACTATAGTTTCCAGATAAAAATCTATTTTACCTACCGATTATGGATGATGTTCTTAAGAAATGATGAACATTAACAGGAATCGGTAGATAAAATGATTGTTATCTACCGATTCTCAAGTTAATGTTCATCATTTCTTAAGAACATCATCCATAGTTTCTGAGGTAAAATAGATTTTTATCTATCGATTATGGTAGAACAAAAAATTTAATTTTTCTAAAAATTAAACACAATAGTAGATAATGAACACAACATTAATGACATGGTAGTACCAAAATTAGAAAATTGAAGAATTTTTTCAAAAACTGTTTTGGGGCCAAAGATATAATCGGAAGTTTAATTAACTTAAATACTACCGAATATGGTAATTCTCATTTGAAAATGCCACTACATAATCTAAGTTAAGTTCACTTACCTAACTACCGACATAGTAGTACTAAAATCGAAAATTGAAGAATTTTTTCAAAACTCTTTTTGGGGCCGATATAATCTAAGTTTAATTAACTTGAAATACTACCGAATATATTTAATTTTCGAATTTTGGTACTACCATAATCTAGTAAATTTAACTTAGAAAGTATACTGTCCCGAAATGAGTTTTTGAAAAAACCTTAATTTTTCGAATTTTGAATTATAACATATCTAAGTAAGGTAAGTGAACTTAACTTCCGATTATATAGTGACATTTTGAAATGAGAATTACCATATTCGGTAGTATTTTAAGTTAATTAAACTTCCGATTATATACTCGGCCCCAAAACGAGTTTTGAAAAAAATCTTCAATTTTCGAATTTTGGTACTACCATAATCGGTAGTAAGGTAAGTGAACTTAACTTCCGATTATGTAGTGGCATTTTCAAATGAGAATTACCATATTCTAGTAGTTTTTTAAGTTAATTAAACTTTCGATTATATACTGGCCCCAAAACGAGTTTTTGAAAAAAATTCTTCATTTTTTAATTTTGGTACTACCATAATCTGTAGTAAATTTTGTTCATTATCTACTGATTGTGTTTAATTTTTAGTACAGAAAAATTGAATATTTTGAGTCAAGAATAATCGGTAGATAACAATCATTTTATCTACCGATTTCCGGTTGATGTTCATCACTTCTTAAGAAAATGAGTTATAATCGAGAGGTAAAATAGTTTATCTACCGATTATGTTCCTGCTACTGCAAATCCGAAAACTAAAAAAAAGAAAAGAAAAAAAAAACTTCAAATAATTTTGCTAACATTAGCTAAATGTACACTAACTACCGAATGTAGTTATCAACCGATTATTTGAGGGCAATTTTGCCATTACGAAAATTATTGATAAGGGGTGAACTCAACTTAGATAAAATTTGGGGCTACTCTATATTCTAAGGTGACCTATTTTTGTTTTATTATGGCCCCTAATTCCTTTCTGAGTGGCCCCCTAAAAACGCCAGATAAAATTTGTTCTTCAAAATTTGGTTGATGGGGACCGTGTAAAACCACCCACATATTTTTGTTAGTTCTTTTTAGCTAAAATCAATTTTCATCTTCCTTTTTCTTAACTTGTTTTCTTTGGTGATTCTTTTGTGTGGTTTTATGAAAACGATCGTCAGTTACAAAATCTCACCTGACTATTTCCAAACAGTTTCCCATTAAATTTATAAAGGGAAACATATCGTTTGATCCTTTTATGCCCGGGAGCACATCGCTTTAGTCATGCTAGAAAAAAATTAGCATTTGGTCCACAATTAAAAAAATCGACATAAATACCTCTTACACACGTCCGTCATAATCACACACGTGGCGCGGGTCCCACAGAATCACGCCCACCCATAAACACGATCTCCTAGAAACGCGTTAGCCTTCTCTCTCTTTCCTCTGCTTTCCATTCTCATTTCGAGAAGAAACCGATTGGTCCGCCATTTTCGAGAAGAAACCGTTTCTCTTTTTTTCTTCAAGATCCTTAAAAACAACCAAAAAAGTACAAAAACAAGAATCATTTCAATCTTCACAATCGAAATCAAATCGGCTTCAAAATCAGAGAACAAAAACCCCAAATCAAAACCCTAGAAAAATAAGAGAAATCAAAACCCTAAAATGAGGAGATCAAGGCAAAAAGTAGTAGAATCATCTTCTGACGATGAAGTTGAAGAAGGAAACAATCAATTAGTTGAGTTTGTAGGAGTAAATGAAGTTGAAGAAGAACCAGTTTCAAAGAAATCCAAAGCAAAGAAACCGGCGAAAGGTACCAAAAACCCTAATTTGAAGTACTAGAAGTTGATTTTCGATGTTTATTGTTCTTCTGAATTTTTATTTTGATTTTCATGAATATTCGTCTTGTTGCATGTTGATTTAGTTATGCATGAATGTTCTTGTTTGAGTTCATTTTGTTGAATGAAGTTCTAAATCGCATGAATGAAGTTGCAGATCTATTTGATGTTTGATGTTTGAGTTCACTTTGTAGAAAAATTTCATTCCCTGAATGAAGTTCCAGTAAAACTTCCACACTCCATGCCATAGAATGACTCCATTCCGAGAATGAAGTCTAGTAAAACATCCACAGTCCATGCCATAGAATGGACTTAATTCTGGAATGAAGTCTAGAAAAACCTCCACAGTCCATGCCATAGAAATGGACTTCATTCCAGGAATGAAGTCTAGTAAAACCTCTACAGTCCATGCAATAGAATGGACTTCACTCCAGGAATGAAGTCTAGAAAACTTCCACTGTCCATGCATAGAATGGACTTCATTCCAGAATGAAGTCTAGAAAACTTACACCATGCCATAGAAATGGACTTCATTCCGTGAATGAAGTTTAGTAAAACCTCTACAACCCATGCCATAGAATGGACTTCACCTGTGAATGAAGTCTAGAAAACTTCCACTGTCCATGCATAGAATGGACTTCATTTGTAATGAAGTCTAGAAAAGTTTTAGATATATATTCTACACCATACCATATAATGAAGTCCATTTTGTAGAATGAATGTAGTATTGGTCCTTCAAGCTATGCTTTATCTTTTATATCGCCTAATATTTATGAAAAAAAGTGATAGTTAATGTTTTTTTGTTTTTCTTTTAAAAAATTTAGATAAGAAGATAAAGTGTAGCTATGCTTGGAGTAATTGCATTTGTTCAAAAGATTAAAGCACTAAAGGATGAAGAGGCTTTGAAACGAAGAAATAAAAGTGCTTTGTATAGGAGTCCATTGGGTAATGTAGCCAAACTGCTTTCGGGAAGAGACCATTGTTGCTACTGCATGGAATAAATCACTACCGCCGTCCAAATTATATGCAACACACATCAGTTCATTCTTGGTTCAATGATCATGTGTCGTTTTCAAAGTAGGAAACGAACATTTGTGCCTCGATCCTCACCAAGATTTGTCATTAATATATGGAATACCATGCATCCCTCGGAGGTGGAATAGAAGAAACTTTCTTGGACTCAAGAAACCCGACAGACTACACTTGTGGAAGGTTCTGGAAAACCTACAAATTTGATCCACAAAAAGGAAACCTTTTGATATAAAAAATACGTAACCGAAAGATAAAATTATTGAGTTGATTAAGAATAAAGGATCTATTGAAGATCTTGTAACAATGTTTGAACTTTTTCTCTTGTCTACCATTTTTGTTACTATTGGTGATGGAGGTTCCATACACTCCAAGTACCTAGCTTGCCTAGAGTCACTAGGTACAAGATGTCTTTGCCGTATCTCATACACAAGCATTTGATGGAAAGCTTGAAAAGAGATTCTTCAAGGATGTTACCTTTACTTTTTGGTGAGATGAAAACCGTTAGATACTTATATGTTTCATAATTATTTTTGCGATTCATTTGTATGTTTCTTCATTTTGGCGTTCATTTGAAAACTCGACTAGTGTAGTTCTTTTTTTGCAGCCTTGGTTTGCTGAGTATTCAAAGAAAATAGGACCCAAGTGGAAGGTGCAAAATAGAGAAGTCTACTATCCAAGGTTTGCAAGGTGGAACATTGAGAGCCTTTGCAATCACATAGAAATGAATGTTGATGATTTTGGAGAGGTAAAAAACTAGATTAAGATGATACTGTTATATTGCATTCAAACCTATAATGAAATAGGCAACTTTAAGATAAAAAAAATTGTTAATTCATTATACAAAATGAACTCTGACTGTTAATGTCAATTGCTCTGAACCTGTAGTTCATTCCTTTTAATGAATTCAAATTATGAATGAGGAAGCAATTGGGGTTTCATTTTGTGAAAATTTGAATTTTGTGTGTGCAGCTATCAGAAAAATTCATGGAAGAATATACTGAGGTCGAAAAAGCTACTTGACAACAAAAGGCCAAGACAAGGGCTGAGTTGCTCGAGGAAGAATTCAGCCTTATGTCTGAGTCGATAGAAAGTCTTAAAGCTACACATGTTGGTGAGATGGAAAACCCGAGAGTTAAACATACTCGAGATATTAAAGAGTTGACAAGAAAGCATTCAGAGAGGAGATGGGGCATCTTTTTTTTAAAGCAAAGAAGAACTTGAGCACTCACTTGCGTAAGCAAACAACTTCAAAGACACTTTTTGACAGAAGATAGAGTCCCTTTAGAACACTTGTCTTCTAAGCAACCCGAGGTTGATGCATTGCTACCAAGGTGGAATGTTGAAATTCATGGCGTAACAAGCTTGTGAATACATGCGTACTATTTTCCCGATGAGTATAAGAGTTCATTATTGAGTGATGAAATAAATAATATACCGAATCAACAAGTGGATGAAGGCACTAAGTCAGTGGAGGGAATGAAAATGTTGTTCGGGATAAAGGAACGCGGCATCGATGCTACTATGTAAGCCGCTAGAAGACACGCTCCTATCTTTCCCGCCTTAATCGCTGAGAATCCTTCTACTCAAGTTGATGCTATGGAAAAGATACTTGATACGATGGTAAGAAGAGCTACTTTCATTTCCAAATGCATGCAGTCTGGAGTTCCTTTAAATATGGATCAATGTTTGAACCTAGGTAAATATTCCAACTATTCTTCTCCTTTTGTAAAAAATTTATGCTTTACAAAGTTGGATTTCATTCCCAGGATAAAGTCTAGAAAATTTAGGGTATATTATTGTTTTATAATGGACTTCATTTTTGGAATAGAAAAGTTAGGGTATATTATTGTTCTATAATGTAATAGAAAAGTTAGGGTATATTATTGTTCTATAATGGACTTGTTCCTGGAGTGAAATCCACATAATGGACTTCATTCCAGGAATGAAGTCCACATAAAGGTTGGAGTTCATTCTCATGGATGAACTCTGGATACAATACCATTATGAAGTCCACATATAGATGTTAGGGGTTCATTCTGAGGGGTGAACTCTGATTATTGATGCACAATACCATTGAATTGTTTTATATTTGTATTTTTTGAATTATTTATAACAGCAAGAGACAGAGATGATATGTTCGTCAATGAAGAGCATGTGAGTCTGCAGATTATTGATGACAAGAATAAGAAGAATGAAGAATTGAATAATGAAGAAGCTGACACCATCATCAAAACTACAGTAAATCAAATCAACTGTAGTCCTCCTAGTTTCTCGATTTGGATGACACAGGTAGTTGTTGAGCAAGCAAACAACATTGAGCCAAGATTATCACGGGTAGTTGTTGAAAGACAAGATTTGAATGATGAAGAAGTTGTTGAGCCAGCAAACAACATTGAGATAGTGTCACAGATAGTTGCTGATTTGAATAAACATGGTCCTGGTTCTTCAGACACGATAAAACCCCAATTAAAGTTGTTGAAAGACACGAGATGACTATAAGGGGCAAAAAAGCAACAAATGTGCTTAGAAAAGAGTACATCAGTGGATCGGACTACAGTGAATCGAAACTGAAGTTCAGATTGAGACTGCAAAGAAAAGAACAACTAAATGAGGAGAAGAATCGATCATAAGAAAGTTGAGCGTAACTAACAACGAGTGAAGAATCAAGCAAGCAAGAAAGTTGTTTCAAAGGCTCCTCCTAAACCCGCCGACCAGAGAAAAATGCCGAAAGTAAGAAGAGAAAGAATGTACCGCTTGCTATCGAGAAAGAAAATCAAAAAGTGCAGCAGCAAGAAGAGAAGAGGAAATGAACTAGAAGATCATCCCCGCAGAGAAGAGAGAGCAAGAAAAGCATCTGAGAGCGTACATGCCCATTGTTGCAAATATGGGGGACCTGAAAAAGTCTCCATACTTCTCCATATTGGACAAATATCAAAATAAATTGTTGGGTACCTTCTACAAACACTCTATGCAAAGGTAGGAAACATACAGAAAATGAACTTCCATTCATTTATGTTGAGGTTTTTGTTTATATCATTAATGTTGAAGTTTTTGTTTATCCTCCCGCAGTCAGCAAACTTGGGTTATAGATGATGCAGCTAACAAAGCTCAGTTTGGTGTCCAAGGAGAACACATTAATGATATAATGTTCAATAAAGACCTTGATGTCCTAATTCTTTTCTACTACGCTAAGCAAGAGGAAGATGGCAAAGACAAAGGGAGAGAGCAAAAATGGATAGCGAAGACAGCCAAGATCCACTGAAATACATCCACTTTGAGATTATGGCACCTACTGCATTTGTAAGTCCTTACTTCCAGAAATTTAGTGGCAACTCTTCATTATAACTAGTGATGATACATAGTGACATAAAGAAAACAGTTGGTTCATTTAGCAAAGATTTTAACCTGTCAGTTCATTACACAATATGAACTAGTCTGACAAAAACTATTGTTCCATATTGTTATTCAGCAGTTCATTTTTATAATGAAACTGCTTTCTTGATAGTATTGTGAATTTGAAAATTTATATATATCTTTAGACATATTTCCATGAGAAGAAAGTGGATGATAGGAAAGGTGAGATTGATGACTTCATAGCAAGCCTATGCCTAGCAAGACTCGAGAAGATAATCATTCCAATGAACACCGCTTGGTGAAGGCAAATCAAAAGGGCCTATGGGTTTACACTGGCACCTTCTTGTTTACGACATCAGAGACTATCAGTGAGAGCATTACAACTCACTCAAAAGAGGAGAAATAAGATAAACATGTGCAAATAATGCAAGAAAAATGGCCACCTAACCGCAAACCACACATTGATAAATGGTGGTGAAAATGATCAAGAAAGAGGCTCGACTTAAACATTGAGCAAATGCGGGTGCACGATCGGGAGCACATCCGGATTGCCTTCTCAATACATGTTCTTGGATAAAGCGAAGTTGCAAGCCATTGCTCCCGAAATCTCAAAGATCGGATTCCGAGAGATGAAATGATAAAAGCATGCGGCGGTGGAGATACGTAATGGCGTGCAAGCTTCTAAATGATGAGAAAGATGGATTAAGTTGGAGTGAAACAACTAATGAAGAATTTCTTAACAATCAACCGATTAAAGATGGTTGCAAAGACCGAAATGATTAAACCTTAGCTTCTCTAATGTCATATATAATCCGATCTACTTACTCTTTTAACTATAGTATTTTGAAGAGATTACCGAACCAAAAACTTTTCTAAAATATGGTATTTTGGACAGTAGATTAGCTTCTAATGTAACTGATACTCTAATATGTTTTATCTATAATATTTTGGATAGTAGATAATATCAATGTTCTGTCTTATTGTCTTATTTTCTAATGAATTTTGTAGAATGAATATTCCTTTGATGTTTTGCTGGACTTCATTTCTGGAATGAAGTTCAGAAAACAACTACAGTTCGCCCCTCAGAATGGACTTCATTATTTGGAATGAAGTCTAGTAAAACCTCTACAGTCCATGCCATAGAATGAACTTCATTTTTGAAATGAAATCTTGGAAAACTTCTACAGTCCATAGAATGGACTTCATTATTTGGAATGAAGTCTAGAAAAAACTTCTACAGTCCATAGAATGGACTTCATTCCAGGAATGAAGTCTAGAAAAAAGTTCTACGGTCCATAGAATGGACTTCATTTTTGGAATGAAGTCTTGGAAAACTTCTACAGTCCATTGAATGGACTTCATTATTTGGAATGAAGTCTAGAAAAACTTCTACAGTCCATAAAATGGACTTCATTTTTGGAATGAAGTCTAGGAAAACTTCTACACTTCATACCATATATATAATAGCAGTCCATTCTGAACAATGAAGTACATATCCATAAAGAAAGGCAAATAACATTTCAAAAAAAGGAGTTCACACAGGAGAACAAAGGAGTTCACAAAATAAGTGCATATCCCAGAACAGAACAGACTAAAAAACACCAATTCATATGAAAACTAACACCAGAAAACTAATAAAAGTTCATGCATACTACTCCAAAGATTAATACACGATAGGTAGCTTTGTTGTGGTTCCCACTCTTCTTGCAATTGGAGCACTTCATAGGCCTCCCTTCCTTCTCATAAGCACTGCGAATACGCTTCTTTGGCGGTTTCCCTGGAGGTGGCCTTGGAATACCAGGAAGGACTCTCTCTTTAGGTTCATACGTCTCTGGCCTATTGTAGTTGGGAATTGGTCGAATTGCAGGAGCATAAGAGTTGCGGAAGTGGTTTGAACCAAAGTAAGGCCGAATAAACCTCAAAATATCAATACCACTCATAGTAATAGCAGCAGTGGCGTGAGCACGTGGGGAAACCAAACACTTTCCATCTCTCGAAAGTGCACGTCATCCGCATCGATCAACAACATGAGAGCCGGGACAGTGAACCTCATATATACCATTACCTCGACTCCAGAACATTCCATGGACGACCTATATCGACATGTGACTTGAGTAAAGCTTTGTAGATGGGAGTCAAACTATCCTGATAAGTTCTACCAAGCTCACGCCTTTCTGAACTCATCCTCATAATCTTTATCCTGAGCTTATCAACAAGAGCAGCTGGAGGCATATCCCTTTCACGATGAATCCAGTTATTGAAAGACTCTGCAATACATGATGAGTGTGTGCCATACCTACATCCTACGAAGAAAGCATTTTCCAGTGCTTGGGATCGATATTTCGATGTACTTGGCAACCCACTCACATCCTATGGTGCACATCTCATTCAAAGTAGACTCATATTTGGCAACGTTGTAGCAAAGAAGATGCGGCTTTATGGAACAAATCCCGAACTTGTTTATACTTCTCATGTCCTTTTTTGATAGGAAGGTTATTCTTCAGATGATAAAAACAGTAACTACGATAAGAGTTGGGAAAATACTTGGGAATACTTTGCTTCAGCCCTTCATGACGATCAGTGATAAAAGTGATAGGACGAGAGTCGACACAATGCCGCAAGTTTTCCATGAACCACTCCCAACCTTCAATGTCTTCTTTAAGGAACTAAAGCAAACGAAAAGGGAAGTAACCTACAGAAATGAAAGAAAACAATAGAACTAAAAAGTGTCAGTTCATTAAGAAAATCAATGCATACAAAAACTTAACAAAAAAATGAAGGATTCATTCTTAAAATGAAAGACCTTCTTCTTAACAAAATAACAAACTACCAGATAATCAAAGCAACATGAATACTTCATTTTATACAATGAAGTATAGAATCTATATGTATAACTTTTCTAGACTTCATTCCAAAAATGAAGTCCATTCTATAACATGAACTGTAGAATCAATATCTAGGACTTTTCTAGGCTTCATTCCAAAAATGAAGTCCATTTTGTAACATGAACTGTAGAATCAATATCTATAACTTTCCTAGACTTCATTCCAAAAATGAAGTCCATTATGTATAAAATGGACTGTAGAAAACTAATCAAAAAGAAAACAGTTAGTTATCCAGAAAAGTACCTTGGTTCCCATTCACACCAGTAGCATCCATCAATGTTCCCTTGAATCTCCCAGTGAGAAATGTTGCATCACATTAAAGCATAAGACGAATGAACCTGTATCCTTCCTTACAGGCAACAAAACATATGAAAAGCCTCTGAAAACGTTGAGTCTCTTATCATATTCAAACTTAATATAGCTGCCAGGATTGGCAGCCTTTATTGCTTCAACATACCAAACAAGAACTGTATAACTTTTTACATCATCGCCATATATCTCTGCCTTAGATGTTTCCTTTCCTTTATAAGCATGGTGGTATTTTATGTTAATACCGTAACAACTCTTCACCTGAGCAACCATATCCTTGGGATTTAAAGACGGATTAGACTGTATTTGATCCTTGAATAGATGTTTTATCAATTTCTTCTTCACAGGTGGTTCCTTCAGCTTATAAGCACCACCACATTTATGTTCCCCATTGAATTCCTTGATATCAAAGACATTTTTCTGTGTATCAATTGGAATACTGATCACGTATACCAAGGACACTTTTTCGCATCCCTACCACACTTGGTCAGTGCACCTAAGTCTATCATTCTTAATCTTTGCAATCAGAGTATAACTGGACTTGCTACAATATTTCTTTGGCCTAAGAGCAACACCACCATGAAAAACTTGACCAACACCTTTAAAAATATCCTCCCACCCTGCAGATAAAAGAGGTTTTAATTCCTCATGACCTTCCGTTAGATATTTAATCTTTGAAGTCTCAGTGAACCCACTACATGATTCATCGTCACTTAGCGACTGCGTGGAAATACCAGATGAAGAGGTAGACGCACCACCATTAGAAGCCTCCTCAACGAACAAATTAAAACTTGGCAATTCCTTTGAACAAGTAACAACAATTAGTCTTTGAAGAGAATAATCACAATTGATGACAGCCTTATCACAACCTTCGCCATCCCTAAATCTTATGCTCCGAGGAGTCAAGTTTCTCCAATAATCACAAACATGTATTTTGATGTCATGCATCATCGTATCTAAAGAAACTTCCAATGGAATATTATCCCCTTTATAGTACACAACTGCATAACAACTCATACTGAACCTGAAAAATGAACACACATAAACAAATATAGTTCATTATTGGAATGAAAATAGCTTCATTCAATAACATTCTAACAGATAAACAAGCAGCAAGACTACTTATTCCTTAAAGAGTTCATTCTAACAAATGAAGCCGTAACATAATAGCACTAATAGCTTCTTCCTTAACAAAATAAAGAGTTCATTACAACAAATGATGCCGTAACATAATAACACTAATAGCTTCTTACTTAACAAAATAAAGAGTTCATTACAACAAATGAAGCCTTAACAAAATGACTTCATTCATTAACATCCTAATAGTAACTTCTTCCTTGACAAAGAAAGAGTTCATTCTTGGAATGAAGCAAAGAATAAATGTAATGAGTTCATTCGTTAACATCCTAACACATAAACAAACAAGTAACACTACTTCTTCCTTGACAAAGAAAGAGTTCATTCTAAAAAATGAAGCCTTAACAGAACGACTTCATTCATTGATCTTAAAATTCAAAAAACAAACTAATCAAAGAAAAACTTCCCTGATCTATAGAATTACTTCAAATCAAGGAAAGGATTAGCGAGAAAACTCACTAGCAACAAGAAGAATTCAGATTAAAACCAAAAAAACACCAATCTCCGAATCCGTGATTCCAAAAAATCAACTCCAACCGAATCAATCTTCAAAGAAAGCCTCGAATCTTCAAAAGATCTGTAATTCCAAATCAACCTCCGTAATCAAATTAACTCCGAAATCAAATCAATCTTCATAATCAAGTTAATCTGCTGTAAATCGAATCGATCTTGGTATCAAGAACGAAATCGAGGAATAATTTCTGCAGCGAAATCGATCTTGCTATCAATCTTCATAAACCCTAGACCAAAAAAATCTGCAGCGAGAGAAGAGATTCGACAGGAGAGAGAAAAAAAACTGAAACCGAGAGAAAATAAAGCTGTTTCTTGTTTATATATGTCGGTAAAAGGACCAAATAATAAAATTTAGGACCAAATGATAAATTGAGCACGTGCATGGGTGTTTTGGTAACATAAAAAGAATATTCCGTGTGGGTGGACAATACCCTAGGACCAAACTATAATATTTAGGACCAAACTATAATTTATAATACCAAAAAGGACCAAACAGACAATTGACTAGGTCAATTGAACTAGACTCTATCTAACATATTATTCCTATGACCTATTGGTATTTCCTACTATGATAATTGATATTGATCAGGCTATAGAAGATTGTCGCGCACACATTTCCCAACAGCCGGGTCGTCGCTTGCGCGGGTATGCATTAACTTTAAGTGTAATATCCGCTTTAATGCACCCTTCTGATAAACGCGTGGAATTGGCACGATTGTTAGTCTTAAGAAGTGAAGTGAAGGCTTTGCAGACTCATAGGCTGGCTGTTCATGATAGTGCACGTAAAGCTTTCGAGGAGCAGAATGAAACTTTTGAGATGGCTCGGCAAAACAATGCATCCGAGAGGATTATGCATGAAGTAGAAAAAGTACTAGGTGATATGCGAGTTGCTCTATCTATGGCTACTGTTCATTGCGAAGAGGCATTCGTGATGATGCAAGATGTAGAACAAGAGATCACACGTTGTCGTATGCTTATAATTGAATCATCTTGAAAAGTTCTACCTCAAGATTATTTTTTTTTATATATAGTCTAGATGTTCTTGGACGAAAGTGATTAGTAATTATGGAAGAATCAGTCAGTGCTTTATGTTTGTTTCTTAAAAACAAAGATTGAATTGTTACAAGCTATCGTTATTCTGGAAATACTCGACTTTCCCGCGAGTGTGAGGAGTTATTCGAGGTTAGCCAAATGCAATACCTTCATGCAATGGATTTATACGTGGATCGATTGAGTGCTTGTCGTATCGACCCCTTAGTAGAGAATATCATGGCTTCGGATGAAGATTTTGAGGTGTTTTCTAATGCTCGTGTCCGGATGGAGCATAGAGAGAGCGACTAGGCTATTGCGCGCGGCAGACTGAGGCGTGCGAGTTCATCGTTGTCTTCAGTTCTTTGACTTAATGGATTTTTTATCCATAGAATGTCTTGTTTTATCCACTTCGTGTATTATTCCGGATGTTTATGAATGAGTATATTAATTATGTTACTTTTATGCAACAAGACGCTCTCGTGACACTTCTTCAAGAGTATATTCATTCTATTTTTACATTTCATCCGTTCCGCCTTTTAAATGTATTCATCACTTGGATTAGTCAAGACTAATTTATGACCAAATGATAAATTGAGCACGTGCAGGGGTGTTTTGGTAACAGAAAAAGAATATTCCGTGTGGGTGGACAATACCCTAGGACCAAACTATAATATTTAGGACCAAACTATAATTTATAATACCAAAAAGGACCAAACAGACAATTGACTAGGTCAATTGGACTAGACTCTATCTAATATATTATTCCTAGGACCTATTGGTATTTCCTACATTTATAAACACAAAAAAAAGACTATTCTCTTCGTGATAATTCCTTTGCCATAACTTAACCGTAACTCAAGAAATATATTTAATTGATTAATGGGAAAATTAGGAAAATGATCAACTTCCAAACCCCTAATTAATAAACCGTCCATTTTTCCATCCCTTATATATAACAGCGTTTTCATTGGTTTAACCATCCGGGTCTACCAGAATAGTCAACCATATTGATAAAGTCAGTTATTCTCGTCGAAATTACTCAAAAATCCTTACCAACCTATCCATTCACCAATCTAAGTCCATTTGATTTTAAGTGTTCTACTCCTTGCTTCTGTTTCTCTCAAATATTTCTTCTTCAATCGATTGATTTTAAGTGTTCTACTCCTTGTTTCTGTTTCTCTCAAATATTTCTTCTTCAATCGATTTAAGAAGAATGAATGTTCTCTAAGATATTGGATCTCATCGTCATCATATCTGTGATGGACCAGAAAATTTTCGCTTCAAACGGGTAGGGTTACGATCCGCTTGGCAAGGTCCAACTTCCCGATACGCCACATTACCAACTTTTCTAAAGATTTTTTTCTCCAAAGTGATTATTCATCGAATTTCCCCAACTGCTTTATGAGCGTCTTCAGGCAAAGAACTCATTTCCACACGTATCGGAAATCCGAAACAGAATTTTTATTGTAACCATAAATGGTTTCGCTTTCGAGTTTAAAGGGTCATCGAAACCAACAAATGATATTTTCATCATTTTACGGTGAAGATACAATAACTATTTAAAGAATTAACACAAAATAAGAAAGTCAATTTCAGAGAACAACAATCACCAGAGATCAGAGCCAGACATTCTCTCCTTTTGTTTTTAAAACCAACTTAGATCAACATCATCAGTAGGTCAAGGTATTCATGTCTGTATACAGCTACCCCATGCATGATTATTTCAATCAGTTTCTTATAATTTTTCAGTCGCAGAGAAAAATGAGAAGGAGAAAGGAATAATAAGAGTCTGGGAAAAATAACTGAGCTTCCACAATTTTGATTTTCGTTTCCAAAAATGTGACATGTTATACTGCATGTACAACTATTTAAGCACCTTAGCTCATAATTATAGCTACATGATAATCCAAGAACCAATATTTTGGCTTTCAGGCAGAGTCATACTATTTGAGATACTCTAACTTAGGTTTCTTGGCAACTTTCAGAAGAAATATTTATGTCTCCCTACTCGAATGGGTTGAATTAAACCCGAGAAAAAGTATGGGGTCTCACAATCTCCCTACCAAATTTCTTTTTCGCTAAATAATTTCTCTCATTGTAATCATCATCATCTTTGATATTTTCTTATGCCCAAATTTTAGGGTTTCGATTTTCTTACTTTAAGGTTTTTATTTATCATTTTTAAAAAAATAATCAGATGAATGACGATTTTGAATTTTCGTATTTAAAGATTTAGATATGATTCGTTTAAAAAAAAAGGAACTTTTTAAGTGTAATTTGTTTTTGAGTAATGAGGTTGGGAGATGATGAAGCCGGAGAAGTAAAACTGATTAAATTAGGTAAGAGAGTAGTGGATATAATTCTAATGAGATTGTAGATAAAGGATCAGGAAGTGTAAAAAAAATTTGGTAACAACCCAGTGTGAATTAGTTGCTAGGTAAATAATTTTGAAGAGATGTGATTGTTGTTGAAACTCAAATCTATGCTTAAATCAAAGCTGTTAATGGAGTTGAAATTGTCTTACATCGATGACTATCCATTTTGTGTGTCTATGAAGAAACTATTTTGGAAAATTCCATTAACCCGAAGAAGCCGAAAGAAGATGAGTTCTTCCATAGTTTGGTAGTCGGGTTTGGAGTAGTTACGACTCAAATTAGAAGGTTCCATGAACATTGGGTGCAAAGTGATTTTCCTATTTGGTTCGAGTGTGTACGACCTTGAAGCCGTGAAACAAGCTGAGAACTTAAGTTACTGCCATTGATTTTGGTGGTTAGTGGTTGAAATGAGAGGGTACCAAATACGCCACCAACTTTTTCGTTTGGCAACGTGTATGGTCAAAACCTAATATAATTGCAAGTAGACCAACTTAATGATCATTGATAGTGTGTATATAAAGTTTATATCTCTATCTCTTCTTAATTAGAAAGTTTATACAATGGAATCCGTGAACCTGATTATTAAGAAGAGTACTTGGACGACTCCAAAAATCAATATCCAAGATCAATCTATTCGTATTCAAATATTCATATTCGAATTCTACCACCTAGAAAACTTGTTATCTATCTTTCAAGATACGAATTCTACAAGAAGCAAGTCTCATAATCGATATTAATTATATAGACATATCTACTAGAATTGAATACATACTACTTGTGTAGATCCTATTATAAAGATAAACAATATAATGTGGAAAAGGAAAAACACAAGACACCAGAAGTTTTGTTAACGAGGAAACTGCAACCGCAAAAAAAACCCGGGACCTCGTCCAGATTTAAACACCAAATTGTATTAAACCGCTACAGACACTAGCCTACTATCATACTTTGTACTGGAATGTAGTTGAGACCAAATCCACCCTCGAAGCGATTCAATTATAGTCGCGCTCCTTACGTCTCTTGAACCTCGCAAGGCTCTATGCAATTGATTCCCTTAGTTGACGTCCTTTACAGCATAAGAGTCGCTTCAGCCTAGGTAAAGACTTTTGATACCAATCCTCCTCTAACAAATAAAATTATTTGATTTACCTTTAGATCAAGGCCTGGAAATTTGTTTGCAATAACAAACGTCACAATCCTAACACTTACATTCAGTTAGCTAATAATCATGTATCTTTAACTACCTCTCAAGAAAAATCGTGAACTAATCAATTAAGAATAGTTTTCATATATCTATTTAGAAGATTCACAAAGTTTGAGACGAAGAGAATTTTGTGATTTCTATCTATCTTGCCTGAAAGAAATTATGAGAACCTCGATAACAGAAAAGCAAGATCATGATACACGAACTACCTAGGTAAAGATAGTCGGACTTGGCTTCACAAATCCCTAATTGAAGTTTTTAATTAGAAGACCTAATTATGCTTCTCAGAGGAAACTTAGATCAATAGAGGACGACTCTAGCTATCAACTAGGAAACAAAGTGTCAGGGATTAACTTTCCTAGTTGAAAGAGCATATATATTTATAGATGTTAAAGACTGAGGGTTGCTTAGAATTCAAGCTAAGATAACTTGAGATTCAAGAAAACACTTTCTCAGTTTAGATGAAACTCTAATTAGGGTTTCAAGTAAGCATGTGAGAAGTTAGTCTCAAAATCACATATGAGAAAATACACAGTGGTCCATTTACGGAGCCGTGTATTATGACCGTTCTTTGGAAAATATGCTTTATGAAAAGCAATTGGATGTTTATTCAACCACTTGAGAATTTAATTATGATCAACTTGCAGAAGGTGTTTTAGTGATCAATGATGTCTTAGACGTGTTTATGAGAGTCATAGCAATGTTATACATATTTAAAATATAAGTCTTTGAGCATGTGCTAATCATTCACTTGGACTGTTGGTGAAACTGTTCGTGAATTGTATAGGATGTTCATGAATCTCGAGCGCAAAAATTCGTGAACCGGGTTGGCCAACTGTTATGCGGCTCGTGAACTCATATGACAACAGTTTGCGAACCGGGTTCACCAACCGTTAGCTTAATACTAAACTCAAATCACCATAATTTGTGAACCAGGTTAGGGAACTGTCCCCTTCTGGACTGTAATTTTTGCGAACTGGTTCGCCAACCTTCCTGTATTCAAGATTTCAGATATCTAGGGTTTGCGAGATGGTTCACCAACCTACCCTGAGCCGAAAGAACAGAAGTTCTAAATTTCTCTCATTAATATTTGAAACTTTCCCAAATGATAAAATCATTACTTGGGCAATTTTCAAATGATCCGCAAAATTAATTTTGAACAATAAATTGTTTTGAACTAATATTGTTAAGGACCTTTGAACATCCAATGCTTGAATCATATTTCGAGATGTTTAACAAGATAAGCTTGACTCCAAATTTCTTCCTTGCAATAAAATCTATTGAAGTCATACGACATATTCTCAAATAGATATAATGGTAAAGCTTGTGAGTAAATAAAATGGTTCAGACTTCGCATACCTTGTTGATCCAAATATCTTTGTCGATCTTCAGTCTTAGAGGGTGATGTCTGATACTCAACTACCAACTTTTATACATAGTCCGAGACTTGACTAAGTAGACTAGAAATCCAGATATAGTTTTGTTCATCTAACATTGACAACAATATTAAGACAACAAAACTTGTGGGTTCAATCGAGCAGTGCTCTAACAATCTCCCCCTTTGTCAATTTTAGTGACAAAACCATTCAATACATATGGGTTCAAAATAAAATAATCTTTCAGCTCAAAATCCACTATGCTTGATTTCCTTGGTTCTTTGACATCATCTTGTATTCTTTGTATTTCAAGTTCTTTTATGGTTTTGTATTTGTTTGTTCGACATCTTTATTGTTGAAAATCCATAGCGATAACAACTTATGAGAATACCCAATAAGAGCTTTATTATAATGAAAGATCACTCTACTCAATGGTTGTTATACAAAAACATAGTATTGTTCCTTTCCCCAAAGTTCAATTGTACCGCAACTTTGAAGCAATACTACGGTGATATGTTCTCCCTCAATACTTACTTCTTTTGCAAAATAGGTAAAACGTATAGATCATTATCCACTCCCCATTACATAATTCTCCGAAAAGACATATGTTGTAGTAGGATACTACTTAATAATTCTCCCCTTTTTGTCAACAAAATTGGCAAAGGCGAAAAACAAGGATCATAATGAATTAAAAACAAAAGAGTGTCAAGACTAGAGAACACGTACCAGCTTTTAGTTTAGATAATTTCACAAAGCAAACTCAGTGTCTTCATTAAGAAGATATATAGGTACATGCATCTCATACAATTCCACATCCTCTCTCCCCACAAAGATAAGAATTTTAAGCACAAGTTCAAAAGAACTCTCCCCCATTTGATGTCATTCCCGAAAGAAAAATATGAGCGACATTACTCTAGTCACAAGAGAAGGATCTTCTTGGACATTAACAAATTTATTCGCCAGTTACGAACAAAGTAGAACTGTATCTAATATTTTTCTCTCTTCTCGCCAGTTACGAACAAAGAAGTTGAAAATAACAATCTTAATGTTAGAGGCACTAAGATACAAGATTTTTGTGAGAAAAATAATCATTGACAAAAACTATTCTCAGGCCAGTTACAGAATAAATGAGCAATTTATGCAATATGACTCAACATAAAAATTATATCTTCCCTAGCTATGTACGGACGTAGAGGTTAAAGTTCACCACCTTTCGCTAGCGGTTATGCAATCAAGGAGGAAAGCAGATTCCTAGAGAACATCTTACGAAATCCTTCAGCTATATATTCACATAATGTAATCGTGGAGAGATCAATACTGCAATTCTCAATATAGTTTACTCCTCTTTTATCAAGAGTTAAGAGCTTAACCTATGAGAACATATGAGATATATGTTCTAATCACCCGAAATATGATAGCAAAGAACAAATCTCACAAAATAAGCAATACATATATATAATCCATGAAGATTAGGTATTGCGAGTCATCTTCCAAAATAAAATTTAACGTAAACTTTAAACATGCAAGATGATAGTATTTGGAACAACTAATGTCACACATAAAAACTACTCCAAAAACTAGTGTTCCTCCTTAAACACTAAGAATAAAAATTCCTACAAGGAGTTAACTAGTAACTCATCAACTCATCCCTAAGAGTTTGAGCCGAAAATTTCCTTTCATTGTTTAGGAACTCATTGATGATATGACCATTCAGTTCTCTCAAATCTTTAGAGATGTCGGTTAACTCACTAAGTTCTGCTTCAAGACTGCTGAAAGTATTTTTCCAGAGATTAATTAAACTTTTGTTCATAGTGAGTTACCTATTTTAGGGAGTGATTGATCTTGAACTTCAGATCGCTCCTCTTAGAAACAAATTCCTCTACAATAGCTCTAAAGTTATTTTCATGATAACAGGTTAACAATAGACATGTAGATGAGGTGGATTCAACATCTCTTGAAGATTTATCCTTTTTGGTTCTTGATGATTTGATTCCTTCAAAAAGAAAAACGTTGCCTGCTTCTACTGCATCCTTCTTCGTAACACCTCTAGTTATTGGAGCCATAATTATATACCTTTTTACAAGGAGTTTGAGAGACATATATGGAATGGAGAATCAACAAGATAAGAATTTCATGAAAATAAGAAAACCGATCTTTGTATCAAAACATTCCATAGGAAGTTAGTGACCTAACATGCCATGGGTTGGTGAACCAAACCGTCAGTATGCCCTTAATCGTTAAACTAATACAAATATTAACCACCTTCCATGGTTACGGAACAGTGCATTGAATGTTTATCCATGAAAATTTTCTCATAACAGTACGTTGAAGTTTAAAATACCAATATTATGATAAGATTATTAGTCTTAGCGCATAACTGATCTTAGCTAATAGTCTGAGAATTCTCATGAATCCTGTTCTCGTCTCTTGCTTAGGTGTCAGATAGGCAAGGAGAATTTAAAAGATAATAACACAAGATAAGGTGACACCCACATCAAGTCTTTACATATTAGACTTCTGAGACATGTGGTAACACCTAGTCAGATAGATTAATAATGGTATAAAGAGGATAGTAAAGATTGAGTCAACCTTCAAGCACAAGACAAATACTTGTGATAATGTAGTTTAATTTCTTGGAGCAAACAACAAATGAAATAAACCTTTAGTTATCATGTTTTATATATACAGAGAGTTTTTAAGGATTCTCATTCAACACCCAGTATGATTCCTCCTTGCTCTAAGCCAAATAAAGATTACGAACGAATGCAAGTAAACTAGCTAATTAACCTAACACCATTAAAATCTCCGTAGGAAGACAATTTAACACATAAGAAGAAAGTAGTAATATTACTTGAGCAACCTTGACATCAGAAAACATAGTTTTCATGATTTATTTTTGTGAAAACCTCATATTCTCAAGTTAATATAATAAGGTTGCACACAACACTAATCTTGAATAGTAATGGGGTGAGTAGCAATCTCACCACTTGTGTCACAACAACAAAGTTGTTTGTACAATTATGATCAGGTAATTTCTTACCGTTTCCGGGCTTCCTTCTTCTTTTCTCTCGATGTGGCTTTGAGGTGCTTGAAAAGTTCTTCAAAGCTAAATTCATCATTTCCATGTCGTTCTGAAGCTTGACAAGAAAATTGCCATTCTTCTTCGATTTCTGACACTTCCGTATAGAATTTTCATAACTTCCAAAAAATTGCAGTGTGAAGAGGGAGAATCACTTTGAGGTACGGCTCCCTTTTTATCAGTAGAAGTATTTACACCATCCTTAGATCCTGCAAGAATAAAAGTTGAAGAAGCGGGGGTACAACAACCACACCCAATATTTCGCTTAGCAATCTGTATGGACTAACTCCAATATACTTTTAAGAGAATCAACTAGACTCAATCTTATTAACAGTATATCAAAGAGTTATAATATCTCGATCTCTCGATTTAATTCTTACTCAATGGTACCAAAGACCAATATCCAAGTGTCAATCAATGTAAATCAACAACCAAAGGTTAGATATTCTAATTGATTGGTCTAACGCACAACCTGTGATATTTCAATTATATAACAAAATATAATGCGGAATAGAAATAACACAGACACCATAAGTTTTGTTAACGAGGAAACCGCAAATGCAAAAAAACCCCGGGACCTAGTCCAGATTGAACACACACTGTATTAAGCCGCTACAAACACTAGCCTACTACAAACTAACTTCGTTCTGGACTGTAGTTGAACCCCAATCAATCTCACACTGATCCAAGGTACAGTTGTGCTCCTTACGTCTCTCGATCCTGCCAGATACTACGCACTTGATTCCCTTAGCTGATCTCACCCATAACTAAGAGTTGCTACGACCCAAAGTCGAAGACTTTAATAAACAAATCTGTATCTAACAGAAAAGTCTACGGTAATAGATAAATCTGTCTCCCACATAAATACCTTCGAGTTTTTGTTCCGTCTTTTGATAAATCAAGGTGAACAAGAACCAATTGATAACCCGGACTTATATTCCCGAAGAACAGCCTAGTATTATCAATCACCTCATAATAATCTTAATCGACGAGGCGAAAGAAGATATTGTGGAATCACAAACGATGAGACGAAGGTGTTTGTAATTACTTTTATATCTTGCCTATCGGAGATATTAATCTCAAGCCAATCGTTACGATTGTACTCAATACGATAGAAACAGCAAGATCAGATCACACAACTACAAGAAAGTAGTATCGGTCTGGCTTCACAATCCCAATGAAGTCTTCAAGTCGTTAAACTATAGGGTCTCGGTATAAACCTAAGGTTAAAGGAGAATCGACTCTAGCTTATACAACTAGTATCACACATGAGGTGTGGGGATTAGGTTTCGATTTGCTAGAGTTATCCTTTATATAGTCTTTCAAATCAAGGTTTGCAATCAATGTTAGCTTAGTAACAAAGCATTCAATATTCACCGTTAGATGAAAAACTGATTAGATTCAAGCTAATATCTTTCAACCGTTAGATCGAAAACTTAGCTTGTTACACACAAATGAAATGCACTTTTTAGGTTTGTGTAACCGTACCCAAACATGTACATTCGTTGGTTCAACAGTAGTTAACCAAATGGTTAGCCATATGAGCACTTTCATATTAACCATATTCTTCTTCACCATAACTAGTTCAAATGACTCAAATGAACTAGTTAGAGAGTTGTTCAATTGCTTAGATCTTATAGAAGTATACAAGACATAATCGAAGCAAAAACGATTTGATTCACTTGAATCGATTCATGAACTTTATAGCCACGGTTTGCAAACTTGCATTCCTTAGTTAATATAAGTATAAGTTCAGAATAATCGTTTTTAGAATATAACCAACCTAAGTACGCGGACTAGGTACGCGGACTTAAGTACCCGGAATAAATTTGTAAATGATTCACAAACTTCAGCAGATTTTCTCTGGAAGAGAACCTTCGACAGTACGCGGACTGGGTTCGCGGACTCTGTTCCAGTTTCATGAGCAGCAAAGTACACAGACTTTGGTTCAAGGAATAAGGACTTATACATGTATGTGTTGCCACACAATGCTTATATCCAACAATGGTTATATAATCTAAACTCTCATTTCAATCATTGAAATATTCTTAGAGGACGTTATATAGTTGTTATTCACAAACTATTTTTTCGTCAAAGCCATTTTCAAGTAATTGAAACTTAACATGACTTTCTTCACTAGGTAAAGATGAACTTGGCCAAAGAGAAAGCTTACCAACACATATTTCGAGAAATAGATAAGCGAGATAAACTCGGCTCAAAATAGCAAATGTGTATAATCAAAGTCTATATAGCAAAACGACTTTTGTCTCAAGATATGAGATAGAGTAGATAGAATTTTGAGTGATAGATAAGTTCAAGTCTCCACATACCTTTTAGTCGATGAAGTTCCACCAGTTCCTTGAGTAGTTCTTCGTCTTGTATGATGATCGCCATGGAGTTCTTGAGCTCAACTACACTTTCTATCCTAGTCCGAGACTTAGCTATAGTAGACTAGAAATCAAGACTGATATTTTTGATCACTAACATTGACAAACATGCTTGAGATAGCAATGCATGCGAGTTCGACCGAGCAGTGCTCTAACAAAAGTGTTAGTTTTTGTGAATGAGGTATTACTCTTAAACCCAATACTTATAGTGTTACCAAAGGACTTTTGACCAAACAACATAGCTGAGATATTATCATAACTTCTAGAGAGACTTTGAAAGTCACACTTAAGGGCATCTATCTCTTTTTCCTTTAGAGACAGGGTTTTTGTAAAATTCTCATTGAGTTTCTCTAACTCTAGATTCTTCACATGAAGATATGGTTTGAATTTTTTCAAGTTTTTCTGTAGATGAAGGTTTTCACGATGAATTTCTTCACTTTTGTTCAAAAACTCTAGAATCTACTTGTCTGATTCGTCATCTGAATCAGAATTATGATCTACAAGTGTTTCTGCGGCAATGGCAAAATTATTTGTGTAATCTTCAGGGAGAAGCTCATTAGGTATATCATGAAGAGAAAATATGAGAGAATTATTTCCTTGATAGCATTCCTTGCTTGGGCACTCCGTTTGCATACGTCTAAAGCCACGACATTTAAAGCACTGAAGAAGATTCATTCTGAAGGTTAGAATTATAGACCGGTTTTCCACATCGCCTTTCTCTCCTTATCTTGATAAGATTTCTGACATGTTGTGTGATCATAGACATGGTACTTTCTAATTCGTCATGACCTTCATAACATTCATCAACCCAAGTGTTTGAGGGTGAAAACGGTTTCTGCTGATTTCGGTAATTTCGCGTGAGTGGGTGAGAAACTGAGTCTAAACCCTAAACAATGTACTTCAAGGGGGTACTTTAGATTCGAGAGATCAATCTGCACAAATCCGGCCTAAACCAAGAACTGGCCGTTCCATACTTGATTCGGTCACAAAGTGAAGGAGAAGGGTTGGTTTTAGGGAGGGAAGCGAAGAAAGTGTTGAGACCAGAATAGTTGATTCTGGAAGAGTAGTTGTTTGACTTGTATCAGAATGTGAAAGCTAACAGATGTGAATGCTAGCAAGTGGTTTCTGAGTGTTGTATCCTCCTGACCAAAACCTGTTGTTTGGTGGAAATAGGTAAGACCTATTTATACAAGTCAAAGTGAAACGTACTCTAGTCTTGTAAGAAATAGAAACGGATGAGTAAATGAGAGGAGGTGGTAACTGGTAACGCCTGGAATTGATGTTCCATAATGAAGGAAAACGTTTCACCATTACTCCCTGTATTTACTAACCGCCTTATTCTTATGACACTTTCATGTAACGGGCGTAGTGTACGCCGCACGTTGTAAACCGCCAAACCAATACCCTCTATGAGCATCCCCCAGTTTGTGACATGTGTAAGATGTCTTGAGTGTTTTCATGGGAAAACATGTAGCAAGGTGTTACGTGTGGCATGGTGGCATGCCAGTGGACATGGTAGAGTCGACATGGCTTTTCCAAAGAATAGGCGCGGCCAAATTTGGGGTTTAGATGCAAACCGTGATGTTTTTGCTTTGGTCCGTAAGTTAGGTGGCGAACTTGAACGGTCGAGATCCGCATCTCAGAGGGAAGGATAGCCGTTGATCATTGCAACCTTCCGTTTTAGCGCCAGCGTTGAGCATGGCTTTTCCATAGAGTAGGCGTGACCAAATTAGGGTTTAGGTGCAAACCGTGTGTTTTGGCTTAGGGCGCAAGTTGCCATGCGTCGGGTGGCGAACTTGTGTGGTCGAGATTCTGCATCTCAAAGAGAAGGGTAGCCGTTGATTATTGCAACCCTTCGTTTATAGCGACGGCGTTGAGCATGGCTTTGCCATAGAGTAGGCGCTGCCAAATTAGGGTTTAGGTACAAACCGTGTGTTTTGGATTTGGGCCGCAAGTTGCCATGCGTCAGGTGGCAAACTTGTGTGGTCGAGATCTGCATCTCAAAGAGAAGGGTATCCGTTGATTATTGCAACACTTCGTTTGTAGCAGCTTGCGTTGAGCATGACTTTGCATAGAGTAGGCGCGGTCAAATTAGGGTTTAGGTGCAAACCGTGTGTTTTGGCTTTGGGCCGCAAGTTGCCATGCGTCATGTGGCGAACTTGTGTGGTCGAGATCTGCATCTCAAAGAGAAGGGTAGCCGTTGATTATTCCAACCCTTCGTTTGTAGCAGCCAGCGTTGAGCATGGCTTTGCCATAGAGTAGGAACGACCAAATTAGGATTTAGGTGCAAACCGTGTGTTTTGGCTTTGGGCCGCAAGTTGCTATGCGTCAGGTGACGAACTTGCAACCCTTCGTTTGTACCAGCCAGCGCTGAGCATGGCTTTGCCATAGAGTCGGCGCGACCAAATTAGGGTTTAGGTGCAAACCGTGTGTTTTGGCTTTGGGCCGCAAGTTGCCATGCGTCATGTGGCGAACTTGTGTGGTCGAGATCTGCATCTCAAAGAGAAGGGTAGCCGTTGATTATTGCAACCCTTCGTTTGTAGCAACAGGCCGTTGAGCATGGCTTTGCCATAGAGTAGGCGCGGCCAAATTAGGGTTTAGGTGCAAACCGTGTGTTTTGGCTTTGGGCCGCAAGTTGCCATTCGTCAGGTGGCGAACTTGTGTGGTCGAGATCTGCATCTCAAAGAGAAGGGTAGCCGTTAATTATTTCAACCCTTCG
Source organism: Papaver armeniacum (assembly GCA_023531295.1). Taxonomy (NCBI): domain Eukaryota; kingdom Viridiplantae; phylum Streptophyta; class Magnoliopsida; order Ranunculales; family Papaveraceae; genus Papaver; species Papaver armeniacum. The sequence goes on from JAJJWW010012642.1 coordinate 110,732, forward strand.
TTTGTAGCAGCCAGCGTTGAGTCATGGCCTTGTCAAAGAGTAGGCGCGACCAAATTAGGGTTTAGGTGCAAACCGTGTGTTTTGGCTTTGGGCCGCAAGTTGCCATACGTCAGCTGGTGACTTTGGATGGCTAAGATCTGCATCTTAGATGGAAGGGTGGCCGTTGATCGTTGCAACCCTTCGTTTTGACATCCAATGATGTGAAGGAGATGCTGGCATGGTATAGGCGGGGCCAAAACTAGGGTTTTGGTGCAAACCGTGGTGTTTGGCCTTGGGCCGCAAGTTGCCGTGCGTTAGGTGGCGAAGTTGGATGGTCGAGATCCGTATCTCGAAGAGAAGGTTAGCCGGTGATTATTTCAACCCTTCGTTTTGGCGTGGAGAAGTGGCTAGCATGGTTTGCCATTGGCACGGTGGTGCGGTTGGCATGGTTGGCATGCCTTGGCGCAGAGACGTGGCTGGCATGGTTTGCCATTAGCACGGTGGGAGAATTAGGGCTAGGTGTATACATAGGTGATGTCAGTTAATACTAAGGGTTCTGTCGTGGAACATGACACATGTATAAAAAAAGGTACCCCGGTAATTCTTACGTAAATATACTGATTGATTCAATAAATGCCATATTGGTCATAGTGACGTCATGTCAGATGTACGGTTTTACGATTTTATCCTAAAGCTAAAAACCACCATCAACACCAAGATAAGCTAACCTTTGGAGGAGGAGAGCTTGATTTGGTCACAGCCTCTAGCACGAAAGTTTTATCCTTAGCTGTAAGTTGCTTGTGATCAAAGATCTTTAGCTTTCCAACGAGACTGCTTCCAGAAAGTGTATCAATATCATTTTTCTCAGTGATGGCATGTTTCTTAGACTCGTATCTATCTGGCAAAGATCTAAGAATTTTCATCATAATGTTCCTTTCAGAAATAATTCTTCCTAATGCATGACAAGCATTCGCTATTTCAGACAACTTGTGATCAAATTCCTCAAACGAATCTTCGTCATCCGTACAAAGGTTTTCCCAGTTTGAAGTTAGGTTTTGAAGCGTGACTTCTTTCTCTACGGTATTCCCTTTAAATACGGTTTCTAAGATATCCTAAGTTTGCTTCGACATAGTGCACGTAGGCACATGATTTTGAGATTCTTGGCTTATGGCAAGGATAATATCATTCAGACCATCGGATTTGTGTTTAACATTACTGATTTCGGCCTCACTATATGTAGCTATGTCTTTTTGAACATCGGATGCGCCTTATCCAACCATTGGAGGATCATATCCACTTACAAAAATTACCCATATTTTAAAATCACGAGCTTGTAAGAAGGAACACATATCTATTTTCCACCATAAGTAATTTATGTCATTGAAGACTGGCGGTACGTTAATAAATGATCCCAGATCTAGGTACTTTATAAAAATTGGGTATGCAGCCAAACTACGTAGCACAATCGTTATTAGTAATTATTAAATTCCATGAATAATTACCGACCTACTTAGTCAAATGGTAAAGGTTATTTTGTTTTATATGGCAAAAATGCTTCACAAACCGTGAAAAAAAAACTACACGGAAACCGTATACTCACATACTTCTATCTGGTGGGGCCCAAAAGTGGCCCCTGCTAATCTCCAAACGGCGGGGCCCACCACTTTATTGAGACAGTAGTTTTTGTGTGGTTTTTTTTTTCACGGTCTGTGAAGAACCACTGTGTATATGGATAGTAATTTCGCATGGAATTTAGTAACCCCCTAAAACTGCCATGTTCGTGGGGAATCATTTTGTCACAGATAAGCAAGATGATCTTGCCATTTGCTATTAGACCCACTAAACCGACGAACCTTATGCACTTCACATGGTTAGGAAAGCTTTCTCGCGTTTGTCGTACCCACCTCAGTGTGCTTCTCGACCTGTTCGTAATTATTCAAAAATAACTTTTAACTCTTTTTATTAGCAACAAATTAACTTAGCAAGCAATGGAAAGTGACATTTTTTAGTATAAACGATAGATACAAATTCAAGGCACAAGCCTACACATATATGAGCAAGCAAGATTAGAGGAACATAATGCTAAGAAATGTGATGTTTAAGTTGATCGAAACACCTTACCTAGAATTTTGAAAATGTGGTGGTGGTGCTTATGTCTGTGTCTTGCCATGATTTGTGTTTGTGTTGGGGTTTTTGCTGTCTTTGATCCCATTTTCCACATGGTGACATGAAGAAAACATCATGTTATGATGTAGGGTTTTGTTATAATTGAGTTCTTGGGATAAAAGCATATTCTTAGCTTAGGGTTTTGCTTGGTTTGAGTTGTATGTATGATGCATTAGAGTCCAATCACCATCATCATGTCACAAATATAGAGCCTTCTAATAAGTTTGTGATCTTATCACAAAACCCCATTTGCATAATTCATTTCTCTTTCGAATTTTTCATGAGTGTGTTTTGACCCACTTTTGAAGCCAAACCAAGACAACTTTATGCAAAACAACTAGTAAAGTTGGGATATCTTATGTTTGAACCCTATTGGACAGCTTCGCCATGTGTCGGTTTCGTATTGAGTTGAGTAGAATACCATCAAGTTCACTGGAGCGCTTGTATCTTGGTCTTGGTGAGTCGGAACCCATGAAAAGATCATCACCATTAGTTGTACTTGAGTTCACCAACCGTCCAACCCTAGTCTGTCTAATTTGTCAGTTTATCCATCAAAGAACAGTCAGGCGTTCTCGTGCAATCTTGTTCCCAGCAGTTCTAGAGTCTCGACAAACCCTCGAGGAAAAACTCCTCCAAAATAGCCAAGGTCCACGTAAGAAAACGATGAACCTGTTAGAGGAATGATGGATCTTACAGGAATATCAGAAGACCTACCAAATACACATTTTACATTTATAATAAGTAATTTTGGAGGAGTTCTTTTTTTATCCGTGCTCATTTATAGTTTTTGTTCTTTTGATGTGTTTCTTAACTTAAACTTTATAATCACACACTCAATGACTTTACAATACAAAAATGCATCAGTCGTAGTACTTAAACCTAATCAGTTATGGATGGGGAGGTCCATAATCTTAAACTGCTCCAAGGATTAGTGTCCGTTAGGGGCCAGTATACCCCGGTAGCCAGGGTCGGAGCCAAGGCTTGATTAACCCTGGCTCTAGCCTCACCCCCCACCACCAAAAAAAATCACTAAAACCATGGAGAAGCCCTTGTATTTATCTTGAATTTTATAGTTAGTCCACCAAATATTTTAAATTTAGCCCATTGAAATCCTTATGTTTATATAAACTTTTTTTTTAGCCCCCTCATTTTAAATTTCTGGCTCCGCCACGCTAACATGTCAAAATGGAAAACAAAAAAACACTGACACATCCTAATAATCATACATTATCCTAAAAAACATAATTTTGTTCGTACTTGATCATTCACCACATATGTAAAAGATGGTAACTGTTTGGAAAATCTTTATCACCCTTTGCCTATTGATTTTAAGATCTAAAATGTTGTTTTTCCTTGCCGAAAATGACAAGTACTGAGACAGTGAAAAAAAAAAGAATGCAAATGAAGACCTAATGCATGGATATAAGATTCCATGTCTCATTATAAAAGTTACTTGACGTAATATGATTCATCTTGCCGACCCTATAACTATTGAAGATAAGATGATGATGATAATAACTATCGATGGCTGCGATGATTACGTTTTAAATTTTGGAAAAAATAGAAGTCTTTTTTTTCTTTTCTACTTTGTAATGTACATTAACTTTTATTAAGTACTTATTAGTGTTTAGAAGACAAAGCTCTTTTTCGAGCTTAAAGTAAATTTTAATTATGAGCTTGAGAGTAAAGACCGTTGTTCTACTTAATTTGGCCTTAAATTTAGATGAAAAATTGAAAAGTATAAGTCGATAAATGTCTTTGGAATTTGATTTTGACTAGTGAAGTCTTGAGCTGAAGTTTGACGAATGAGAAAATATCGGTTAACATTTGTTTTTGGAGGAAAACATTGCTTTCTACTTTAGCTTTTGGTCTCCATTTTAGGCCCTAAATCACTTCTTTAGATTCGGTTTTCAGTTACTTGTGATCTTTATTTTCGTTTACAAATTTTGTTTCCTTCTCTCGAATTTAGAATAGTTAGACCATAAATTTGTATTATTGCATGCCACAAAAGTAAGTAATAAAGCCTATGCAAAGAAAACTAGGCATACCCTAAAGTGTGAGGTAAATTATGTTGAAAGAAAATTGTATGTTTTCTTAACACTGGTTCGTACAGTTTTTCGAACTACTGAATTCAAATATGAGAATCAATTATGTTGGGGAGCTATTGTATTCTGGTTTATGAAGCTTTTTGAAGCTTGGGAGTGGAATGTTATGGCTGGTAAATGTAGAGAACTATGGAGGATAATGCATTATGCACTGTTTTGGATAATCTGGGAGGAAAGAAACAACAGGGTGTTTGGGGGTCGACATAAGTCTGTGTTTGAGATCATCATTCACATAAAACAGACTCTCATCTTGTGGAGCTGTGAAAGGGATACTTTTAAATTTATTAACAGTTCTCAAGTCTTACAGTACTGGGAGCAAGTTATTCATATGTAATCTAATCTCCGACTAATGCTTGTATCTGGTTGGACTTTTCTTAATATACACTTTTCATTTCGAAAAAAATATATATTCTGGTTTATGAGTTTTTTTAAGCTATACAGGGCGTTCGAACTTCGAGAAATTGTAAATGCCGACGAGTTTCGAAGTCAGATCACTGATATGATTATTTTGTGACTTTATCATCAGCATCTTTACAGAATACCAAAGTGTCTATATGAAAATTTAATTGGCCAAAACCAGAGCTAAAATGGCTAATGGTCAACGTGGGTGCATAACACTTAATCACATAAAAAGATGATGGCTTCAAATATGACAAAAGCACTAGGACCCTCATGGACCATTCCCCTAACCACCCTAGCTAAAAAATTGGTCAATACAGTTTGATGATACAAAGGAAACAATGAAGATACCTTAGTTAGGGTTTGGGCCCATTGTTGTTTCCCCTTTTATTGGTATTGTCTTCTCTTTTGGTAGCTAATTCTAGTTTTACTACATCAGTATGTCAGTCACACCTTCTTCTTTGGTCTCTCAACCAATCAATCCTCCTTCCCATCAGCTAAACTGACTTTTAGCTTTTACTTAAAAGTAATTTTTTTCCTTTCTTTTCAGTCAAATTAGCCTGAGATCTCTTGGTAAAAAGTGAAAACAATACTCAAGAGAGTCAAACTCAAAACAGAAAAAGAGATAAAAGCCCATGTGAATCTTAAACTTGTTTAAGGACAAGCATAATTAGAGATGATTTAAGCAAATCACTTTTTTTCCTCACCTTAATATAACTACTACTTAAAAGTTTAAAGTCAAAATCCTTATTCAAAAAATAAAAGCTAAAAGCCAAAAAATATGAATTATTTAGTGTACCTTTTTATATTGAGCCTTTTATTTTGCCTAAGAACGACTATAAGGCTACATAGATGGAGTAAGCTCAACAGCATTCTAATTGAAAAATAGATCCTTTGTTGGGAACACATCAACCATAATAACTGAAAATTGATTTGGAGAAAGCTTACGATAAAAATACCGTTGGAAGACGTTTCGACAAAGCGTCAATCGGTCAAAGGTCGGTTTAATGTCCATGATCAACGGCTTGATTTGTCAATTATTTTAAATGTCTGTAAAACTATGTTTTTAGTACATTATTTATGGAAATATTGATTTATGGAAGATGAACACGAAAGTGTAAACGATCACAGACAAATGAATTCAGACAAACCGAAAGCAGCTTGGTTATATTGTCAATTAGCATGGGAAATCAGATAGTAAACTGTCGGTAACTAACATAACTGCTTCTAGAAAATTAATTATGTATGTTAAAGAAAATAATTAAGAAAACTCCTCTTAAAACAAAATTAAGAAAATTAAAATGAAACACTCAACCAATGCTTTAGTTTCCAAGCAACTAGGGCATATAAAAACGAAGATTCTATAATATTTTAGTGCAAAAACATGATTAGAGAGCTTTAAAAAGTGATCATTAGTCCATAACACTATTTTAGTAAGCCAAATTAAGTATCTTGATTAACTTTGATTAATCATAAGTTTTCTTTAACTTTAAGTCGACGTGATTTATTTAGTCGAACTTCCACAGTCACTTCTAATTATCATGCATCTCAGTTTTCGTTTACTTTCAAAAGTTTTGGCGCCAAAGAAGCACCAACCAACAAAAATTTCTCGACAACTTAACTTTGTTTCTCATGCGTACTACGAGTTTCCATATCAGTTGGCAATAGTCTTATGTAGCATGTTGCCTCGTTGATCAACTTTCAGCATATTATGACTTATGAATGCCTTTGTTTTCTTTCGGTCACTTGGCAAAGAGTTTTGTACGGTCGTCAACAATTTTATTATTCTATTGGATAAGTATATGTTATTAGGAGTGTTTTACATTACGTCCCTTTGCATCGTTGCGAAAGTCGGAAAAGAAATCAGCCAATCTCTCTTAGCATTCCAAAAGAACATTGCTTCCATTTCTCGCGTTATGCATGTATCTTGGTTTTATAGTTGTACCATATACTTCATGGGCCTGACCCCAGTGGGCTAGTTCGGTTATAAGTTCGGGGACCATGGTTTTTTGGGGACCATATACTTCATGTATCTTCATGAACCGTTTTTTGGGGACCATGGTTTTTTTTTGGGGACCATGATTTTTTAGTTATAAGTTCGGTTAGTTGCAAAAAACATTTCCCAACCGAACATAAGTTCGGTTAGTTGCAAAAAACAATTACCAACCGAACTGGTAAGTTCGGTTAGTTGCAAAAAACATTTCCCAACCGAACTGGTTAGTTCGGTTAGTTGCAAAAACATTTACCAACCGAACATAAGTTCGGTTAGTTGCAAAAACATTTCCCAACCGAACAATAGTTCGGTTACGTCGCAAAAATATTTCCCAACCGAACAATAGTTGATTACGTCATAAAAAATATTTCTCAACCAAGAACCTAAGTTCGGTTATGTCGCAAAAAATATTTCCTAACCGAACACATTAGTTCCCAAAAAAACCATGGTCCCCCAAAAAAAACCATGTTCCCCAAAAAACGATTCTTGTTTAAATACGGTACATGAGTCGTGAGAGATTAAAAAAAAAAAAAAAACAACCATGTTTTAGGGCATACATAAAATTTTAAGGCATACAAATTTATTCTCCTAACTAAGGTGGGTTTATAAGGGGTGTCTAATGGGTATGTATGACCTATGTACCCTTAAATTGTTTATATTACTAAATTGCCCTTATCCTTAAATTAAAAACCAAAAATCAAAAACAGTTTTAAATGTAAACATCTTCTCTTCTTCTCTACCCGATTCCCGCTCGTGAAGCTGTCGACAAAAAATTTGATCGTCGATTCGTGAAAATCAGATCGTCGATTAAACATAACAACAAAAATAACTTGCACAAAGATACTTGCAATAAGTAATTATTCTAAATCTTCTTCTATTCCGCCAATTCAAGACAAGAAAAAGTTGAAGGATTGGAAGCAAAAATTCAACGGAATGAAGAACCAACTCCTAAAATGAAGATTAGAATGTATTTTCTATAAACCCTCTCTTATTTTATTGTTTTTCATTGATAAAATATGATTAATTCAAAGTAAACAAGAACTTTTTTGGGTTACAGAATGAAGTTCGGCTGATTAGCAAGACGAATTATCAGCCGAACTGTTCATTGTTCTTCGTTCTGAAAGTGCTTATGAACAGTTCGGCTGGTAATTCATTTCTAAACGATAGCCGAACTTCCTATGTGGTTAATCCAATGTCAGGTTCGGCTAATACCTTGCCAACCATTACCAGCCGAACCTGAGAAGTGAAATTTACCCCAGGTGGTTGTCAGGTTCGGCTTACTCGATTAGATCACTTTCAAGCCGAACATCTCTCTGTAAACACTTCAAAAATATTGATTTGTAGGCTACAGGTTCAGCTAGCTCGTGATGATGAGTTATCAGCCGAACTTCTCTCTGTAGACTCAAGTTTTTCGATCTTGTTTTGGCCATAACTTCTTCGTCCGATGTCAGAATGACCTAATTCTTTTTGCATTGTCTTTGTCTTTTCATTCTTTTGAAGATGAATATAAGATCTCCTTGATTTTAATGAGTTGAATTTGGACCTTGGTATTCTCCATTAGTAGACTTCAATTTCTTAACACTTTGTCATTTCCACTTATTCTGGTTGATTCATCATAAGAAAGGTTGGACAATAGAAAAATACGTAATAAAAAAATCCTAACCCTTAAATGTTTATGAACTTAAGTGTTTTCTGGAAAATCAGTAACATGTTCGGCTGATACGATTTTTTGAATATGAGCGGAACTTGAAAAATATATGGTTCGGCTTATACGATATTTAGAGTAAAAACCGAACATTTACTTTAGGTTTTTTTCAAAATTGTCAGGTTAGGTTCAGCTTATAAAGAAAATTTCTTATAAGACGAACATTTAAGTAGTAAGATAGGTCGGAAGTTACAAAATATAAGTTCGGCCAATAACTATTGTATTTCGAGTAAGCCGAACTGTTCATCTTTTGTAGCATACCAGTTAGGTTCGGCTGATAATTTCAAGCCGAACCTATCACTGGTTCGCCGAATTTGGGCGAAAAAAAATCAATTTTTTGATGATTTCAACATACATAAATGAAACTAAACATAATCTAGAAGTATATATACTTGTGTAATGTTAGCATTGGGTTTCTTATTGACGTATTCATCTTCTGGATTTGGCTCATAAGAATCATCATTATGAGTTTGACTTTGATTTTGGGTAAAATTATTCTCATAAGAAATCAGTCATTTCCGGATCATTGTTGTAGTTGATGTGTATTTTCCGAGCTTTCTTAGATGAAGATTGCCCCTCCTCATCCATTGAGATTACTTGAATCAAAATACAAAAAATTTCCTCAGTTTCCCTTCTCCTTCTTCAAACAAAAACAATCTTTTGTTTTTCTTCCCCCAAATTTAAGTTTTATAACTTAATCATCCTAATCACTTTTCATTAACATTAATCACTAATCAAAACTATTAGCAATTACTCATTATTATTAACACTAATAACAAAAGGGCAGATTTGCCATTATAAAAATATTTAGATAAGGGCATTTTAGATTTACTATCTAATGACCCTATTTTTTCATTACTTGGTATCTCCTGAATTTTTTAAGTATGCCCTAAAACAGGCTTCAAAAAAAAAGTCAGAAAGATATGTGGATGCATTCTGCGTGTGTTTGAGAGAGGGAGTTGCAGAATTTTAAATTTCCGAAAAAAATAATCTACTCTAGTTTTAGTAACTTCACTGTGGTAAAAAGAACATTCCAAAAACTAAAAAGAGAGGAGTCGATAGCTTGACTTTTGGTTGGCGATTTTGACCAAAGTCAAGGATATTAGGCTTTGTAAATTTCTTGTAATTTTGTCTTTCTAATTTCATCACCACGTATCTTTGGTGGTGGATCTCTTCATCTGAAAGGGTTTTATCTCTACCTTCACCTTCCTAGATGATAGAGAGATCGATATGGGAGGGCTTAATTCTTCGTCGGAGAATTCTCAAGGTTTTTTTTTTTTATAAGGGTTTGTCTGAATTTCATAAGGGTTCTTCTGGTTTTTTCTAGTATGATATTTTTGTTGAAAAGAAAGAACTATCACATGATGCTTCAACGGATTTCTCGTCGCCTGGATTTATTAGTAATAAAGAGGTTGCTGATGTTTTGGAAGAAGACATGGTTAATGAGTCGAAATTCTGTGAAGATATGTTAATTGCGGTTTTTGTGACGAAGAAGCTTCCTTATATGATGGTTAAAAATGCAGTACAACGTTCTTGGAAACCTAAAGGAGCTATGCAGATGACAATTCATGGTGAGTCCAACCACATGTTTGAATTTGATGATGTAGATGATCGTGTTATTGTTATACAGTATGGTCATGTATTTGTAATTTTGACCAAAGTCAAGGATATTAGGCTTTGTAAATTTCTTGTAATTTTGTCTTTCTAATTTCATCACTACGTATGCTGATGGTGGATCTCTTCATCCTGAAAGGGTTTTCTATCTACCTTCACCTTCCTAGATGATAGAGAGATCTGATATGGGAGGGCTTAATTCTTCGTCGGAGAATTCTCAAGGTTTTTTTTTTATAAGGGTTCGTCTGAATTTCATAAGGGTTCTTGGTTTTTTCTAGTATGATATTTTTGTTGAAAAGAAAGAATTATCACATGATGCTTCAACGGATTTTTCGTGCTTTGGATTTATTGATAATAAAAGAGGTTCTTTGATGTTTTGGAAGAAGACGTGGTTAATAAGTCGAAATTCTGTGAAGATATGTTAATTGGGGTTTTTGTGACGAAGAAGCTTCCTTATATGATGGTTAAAAATGCAGTACAACGTGCTTGGAAACCTAAAGGAGCTATGCAGATGGCAATTCATGGTGAGTCCAACCACATGTTTGAATTTGATGATGTAGAGGATCGTGTTATTGTTATACAGTATGGTCCTGTATTTGTAGCTAGTCAATTTTTCTTGGTCCATGGCATGAATTATTTGGACTAGAAATAGCTGAGATGAAGTTTGTACCCATTTGGGTTAATTTACGCAAAGTTCCATTGCATATATGGAATGTTACAACTTTTTCAAATATGGTTAGTCTTGTTGGAAAACCTATTATGATGGATAAACTCACATTAAGTTGTGCTAGAATGCGTTTTGATCGAATTTTAATTGAGATTGATGTTGAGTGTAAGTATCCATTAGTGATGTACTGTATATTGTAAGGGGAAACATGTGGTGGATGTAAATGTTGAATACTCGTGGTAAACCCCTGTGTAATTTGAGTGTTTAGTATTTGGTCATTCTTTGGCTAAATGTTCTAAAGCAATTCCAAAGAAACTTGTTGAGGTTGGAGGGAAGAATATTAATGGTGCAGTGAAGCAGGTTTGGATTACTACGGGTTTTAAACGTTTGAGGTAACAACTCAGACTTTGAATCATGGTGTTGTGGATGGTTTGAGATATAGGTTTGGAATATTAATGATTCATGTTAAAAATATGTTTGAGGTGTTGATTCAACAACAAGAGGATAATTCTATCATAGAGGTTATAAGGTCGGTGCAAGTAACAACTCGAACTTTGAATCATGGTGTTGTGGGTGGTAAGGGAGGAAGTGGTATGGACTCTTGCTCTCAACATAATGGTACAAACTTGGCTACAGGAGTTCGAGGTAAATTTCTAGCTAAGGCTAATAATTCTTCTTCCATTAACATGAGACCAAAGGGTATAGACCTGAAAAAGTCTACTAGAGTTCCTAAAAGACCCCTAATGGTTCAAAATAACGATGTTCAAAATAGGGTGTTGGAACATTAGAGGGTTGAATGACTCTCTAAAACAGAAAGAAGTAGGTAGGTTTATTGCTTTCAATAAATTGTCCATGGTATATGTGTAGTTGAAACACATGTTCAAGAGCTAAATAAGGATCAAATAATATTTTCTATAAATAAAAACTGGTGGTTTTTAGATAACTATGCGAATAATGGTTCTGGCAGAATATGGGTTGGATGTACCCTTTGGATGTAGGTGTTACTGTTTTGCACTCTGCGTCGAAAGCTATTTTTCTTGAAGTAACTACCTTTAAAAATCTAAAATTTAATGTTTGTTTTGTTTATGGGGATAATGATAGTCGTTATAGAATCTCTCTGTGGAATGATATTATGTCTTTTGCTTCTAGATGTGAAGTTCCCTAGATGGTTTTAGGGGATTTTGATGAGATTTTAATGAAATTCTTGCTCCCCGTGAAAGAATTGGGAGTAGTACTGGATCTATTTCTTCTAGTAAAGATTTTTTGAATCGTGTTAATATGTCTCATCTTCTAGATTTGTTGTTTTATGACGAATTTTTTACCTGGTCTAATAAACAGGTTGGGCCGGGAAGAATTATCTTTAAAATTGACAAGGTGTTGGTGAATATTGAATGGCTGGCTTGTTTTACCAAATCTAAAGCAGAATTCCAAAACCCTAGAGTTTTTGACCACTCTCCTATGGTTGTTTCTCTCTTTGAGAGAAGAGGGCATGAGCCACCATTCAGGTTCTTTAATTATTTATCTGAAGAGCAATAACTTTTTGATATTGTTAGGACTGCTAGGAGTGAGAAGGTGCAGGGTAATCCCATGTATGTTCTGATTACTAAGATGAAGAGGGTTAAAACCTTACTAGTTGATTAGAGGAAGGTTAGGTTTAATAATATTTCAGAGTTTGTGGTTATGCCAAAGATGATATGATTAATTAAGGCTTAAGCTGATGTCCAGTTGAGACTTCTTGATTCTGCAGTTGCTTATAGGGAGAAGAGAGTTGTTAGCCATTATGCAAAGGAAGCAGGGTTGGATAATTAATCCTGAAACAACAATCCAGTGTCCAATGGATGAAGTTGGGGGACTCGAATGCTGCTTTTTTCCAAAATTCCTTGAAGGAGAGAAGATGTAAGAATAATATTCTCACTTTGAAAGATGGGAATGTGAACATGTTAGAGCATTGCTCGGTCGAACTCACAAGTGTTGCTATCTCAAGCTTGTTGTCAAAATTATATCTTGATTTCTAGTCTACAATTAATTAAGTCTCGGTCTAGGATAGAGGCAGTTGAGAAACGAACTAGTCAACATTTGCGTTATACCGTTTGAAGGCGAAGATCAACTGAAGCTTTTGGAGAACTTCTTCAATAAAAGGCAAGTGAAGACTGAACCACCTATTTCTCAAGTTATATTCACTTTTCTATCCTTGAGACGTTTGTCGCGTAACTAATCAGACTAGCTTGCATAGATAAGAATTTCGAGTCGAGAACTAATTATTTAGTTTACGAATTTCTCGAAATATAATGACTAAGCTTAATGAACATTTGTTCATACTTGATCAATGTCGGTGGTTTATTGTTCGGAACCAAAATCATAATTCAAGTTTATCATTCGAAAATGGCCTGGAACCGTGATATGTGTCATTGATGTTATTCGGGAATGTTTCGAATTGATTTTAGAGAAAAATATAGAACTACTATATTCGGAATACAAGACAATGTTATCAGTCTTACAAACTGAGATAACTGTCATAAGTCTGAAGTCGTATTACATGTACTCGTACACGTAGCAGAGTAGTTATATATCGACTTACACATTTGTGTGATATGCATATTCGTATGCACATCATGAGAAAATATGTTTGTTTCGTGATTCAGATAGGTATGCATATTCGTATGCAAACCATTTTGGAACTGTGGTAAGGGAACCGGGTTTCCAAAACGGTATGCGAACCAATACAGTTATATGTTCCCAAACCAGTTTAGTACCCAAACCGGTACGCAAACTGAAAACCAGTCTTAAGGTTTCCAAACAGGTTCGCAAACTGAAAAAGTTCGGTCAACTCTGAAACTCAATTTTGCACCTAAGTTTGCAAACCGGTACGTGAACTGAAAAAGATCTGTCAACTCCGGAACTCGGTTTTGCTCATTAGTTTGCAATCCGATCCGCGTACCATGACTCAGCCGATTCGCGAACGACTCATGTAGTACTTTGTGCATTTACCAATAGCTTTACCAATAGCTATGTCGATTATGTTTCAATTGTGATTAAATTTTTTCTATGAGATAATTTGCATTTGATCAATTCTCTAAAAACACTAGACTTATTTGATCACATGATTGTGATTCAAGATCAATGTCTTTGTGTTCATGAAAATGAATGTTAAGCTTTTAAGTTCAAACCGTCTAGTTTCAGCTAACCATGTTGAACATAGTCTATGTACACGGTTCGGTTACGGTTTACCTAACCAGGATATCTTGTTTATGTGAATAAGATTCAAAGTTTTCATCTAATGGTGAATATTGTTTGCTTGGTTCCAAAGCTATCTTAGCTTAAACCTAAATCAACCTATGGTTTGAACGTCTATATAAGGGGAACTCTTGGCAACTGGGATCTTTGAATCCTGACACTACTTTTTGGTGTGTCCTAGTTGTATCTAGAGTCGTCCTCTCCAGAAACCCTTTTAGGGTTTAGCGACTATCAAAAACTTCATTGGTATTTATGAAGCCGGTCCAGATTATCTTTTATCTTGATTACTTGAGTATCCTGATCTTGTTCGATCGTTGATTTATCACTTGAACTATATAGATAGAAATCACAAAGTTCTCTTCGTCTCAACTTTGTGATTCCGCAAGTTTTATACTTGTGAGGTGAATAATAATCTAGGTTGCACTTTGGGTTGCATAAGTCCGGATTTTGAGGATAGCTAGACTTTTATCAAATTGCTATCGATTTTCATCACCTTGATCCTACATTTGATTTGATCATCCGTTTCGATCGTAATCAAGAAATCAATTATATATGTTTAATCTGTGGGAGGCAGATTTGGTTTAAAGTCTTCAATTGAGTTGAAGCAACTTTTAGTTGGTGTGACATTATCTAAGGGAATCAATTGTGCGGAGTCCTGTTGGAATTCAAGAGACGTAAGGAGCGCGACTGTACCTAAATCAGTGGGAGACTGAATTCGGGCTCAACTACATTCCAGATCGAAGTTAATTGGTAATAACATAGTGTCTGTAGCGGCTTAATACAGTTTGGTGTTCAATCTGGACTAGGTCCCGGGTTTTTCTGCATTTTTGGTTTCCTCGTTAACAAAATTTCTGGTGTCTGTGTTATTTCTTTTTCCGCATTATATTGTTTATCTTTATAATTCACAGGTTGTGCGTTGATCAATCAGAGTAGATACGCCTGACCTAGCTTGTTGGACATGACTTGATATCTTGGTCTTTGGTATCGTCCAAAAACTCTTTTTGTGATTAGGTTCACGAATTCAATTCTGTAAATGTTCTAATCAAATCTAGACACTTTCCTTGATTGAGTTTTAACTCCCAGAGTTGTGTTGAGTTTGTCCATACAGATTGCCTACGAAAAAGTTGGTGGTGTATTTTGGTACCCCCAGTGTTTTCAGAACATATTTGAGGAGGATAGGGACATTGCCTTAGATTGTGCTCAATTATTTTCTTCATTATTTAATGGTAATAATTCTAATCCTTTCACTGTAGATGATGTGACTTTTCATCAATTTGCAAATATTGTTTCCATTGAGAATGCTAATGCTCTAAGTGCCCCCTGTCATGAGAGATGGAATATATTTATGCTCTTTTTTGCATTGGCTTAAATAAATCCCCGAGGAAGGATGTCTTTATCCATTTCTTCAAAGTGCATGTGCTGGCATATTGTGGAGGCTGATTTTGTCAAAGCTATCACTAATTTCTTTTCGAAGACAAGGATGTTGGGTGAGGTAAATAGTTTTTTTTTTGTTTTTTTTTTAAACTTTAGTGCCTAAAGTGGGAAATCCTTCTTCTATTTCTGATTTTCGTCTGATTGCTTGTAGCCCAAACCAATTCGCTTTATCTCGGGTAGGTCCATACAAGATAACATTATGTTAGCTCGTGAACTTGTTCATAATTACCATAGGAAAAATGGCCCTCCTAGATGTGCTTTAAAGATAAATCTTAGGAAATCTTACGATACTGTGTGTTGGGAGGCTATTGTGTTATGTTTGAGGAAAATGGGTTTTCCCACGGTCTTCATTGATTGAGTTTATTTGTGTATAAGTTCTGCTAAGTTTTCTGTCCTTGTGAATGGTTAGCCTTATGGATATTTCTCTGCTAGTAGGGGCCTTCAACAATTGTACCTTATTTGTTTGTCATGGTAATGGAAATTTTGAGCATACCCCTTAAGAATCAAGTGGATGTAGGTAGTTATGGCTTTCACCTTAGGTGTGGTCTAACTAAGCTAACTCACATGTGATTTTCGGATGATATTCTCAAGTTTTCCGAAGGGTCTTATGATGTTGCTAAGTCTCTTAATTGTGTTGTGACTGGTTTTAGCCAAAAAAAAAAAAAAACGGGCGCTTTTGAACGGAACAAACATAAAATAAGATTATATTATTCCTTTATTGATAATTCTATCCTTGATCTCATTGTTACTTGCTTGGATTGTACCATTGGTGAACTGCCGATTCGTTATTTGGGAGTTCCTTTCTTATCTACTAAGTTGGCTTATAAGGATTGTCTTCCTCTTTTGTCTAAAGTCACTAAACGGGTCCAAACTTGGAGATCTAAGAATCTTACCTACGCTGGAAGACTCCTGCTGATTAAAGTTGTGTTAAGTGGAATTTTTTTCTTCTTCTAGATTTCTTATTTTGTATTGCCAAAAAGAGTAGTGAAGCAACTTAACACTATTTTTATGGGCTAGTTCTGGGCACTTGAAAAGAAGTCATGTCTTGTGAAGTGGGACATTTTTTGTAGTCCTGTTACTAAAGGAGGATTAGGAGTTGGAAGTATTAGCATTTTTAATGCTGCTGCAAACTTGCCACACATATGGAACTTGGTAAGTGGGAAAGTGATATCTAGACAGAATAGGTGTCGAAAAATCTTATTAGGCAGAAGGATTTTTGGTCTCTTTCTATTTCTCATGATGTTTTATGGTGTTAGGTGAGAATTTTAGATCAAAGGAAAGTGGATAGGAAGTTTTACTTCTGTTGATGGTGGTTTTTAGTTCAGGGCTAAAATTGTAATACCCTGTATTTAATGTGTCGTCTGCAAAGGGACTGATCCATTTAAAAGTAATGAGTGCCCGGTCCTATCTACTCACACATGTATTGAGCAATTCAGTATATTTATTCAGAATGGTGCATGTAGCAACAATCCCAAACATTCTGTAAAACTCTCGCATGCATTACTCATTAGTGTATGGTTTATTGAGTATTTTCCTATGCTATGTGTTCCCCAGCTGAACCCTTAGTATTGGTATGACATGAAAATTAGTGTTCACTCGCAGCTGAGTAGCATGAATTTCCCGAAGTATCAAAATTAAGGTCTGCATGAAAATGCTCAATCAGAAGACGTGCTAACTGCTTTCTGAGAATAAAAAGAATTTTGTGTGAACACACAAAATTTGTTAAATTTGTTCAATTTTGTGATAACTTACAAGATTCAAGTTTTCAGCCTAATTAATTTGCAAACATTAGGTCTTTTGCGCTTTGTGCAAATATCTCGAACCCTATTGGTCGAGGCCAAACCTAGGTAAACTAGGAAACTGATCGGCCCCGGAGCTAGTAGGATCAAAGTCCTACCAGAAAACAAGAAACAGAAGAGGAACTGTGGCTAATAGGAGCAATGGCGAAAGAGGCGCGACCAACGCCACATAGCCAGCCAATTCGCTCCAATGGGCGCCGCCTGTGGCCGTTGGCCACGCTCCATCTTTCTATTGCCGTCCCCTCTCCCATCAACCAATCAGATCGCTCAAAACCCTCCACACACACTTTTAATAAAGATTGGAAGTTGGTGGGTCGATGCGCCCAATTCCATTAGGAATCTAATCTAGACGGCCCAAGCCAGTCTCCAAAAAACAATCATGGCCGTACAATTTGGCCACTTGATTTATTAAGTTTGGTCGCTCCCCAACGCGCCCAAATAGGCATCACCTTTCCACCACAAGCAGCATGCCAACACCGCTGCTACAATTCGCGCCAAAGCGCCGGGATTTCCTACAAGCCATCCTAAACCGCGCCTGGTAATCATCATAGGTGCCATGCCGATTGGCTAGCCAACCTTCCAAATCGCGCCAGTATGCCAATTGGCAGGCCATGTCATTCCGCGGCCGCAAAATGCCAATGGCTTTGGTCAAACCAAAGGGAAACCTTGTTTTTCTAGTCGTGGCCCAATTATGCCACTCGGGGCCCACAACATACCACAAGCCATGTGGGACCCAGGAGACCCTAAATAATGGCCCCAGCGTCATATTATGATTATCCACGATCGTCCATGGACATGCCCACGTTATGGCCTTACCCTGGCTCCTTTGATCAAAACGGACAAGCCATTGTTTGCCAAGATACCGCCATGCCGCGCCACCTAGCCGCGCGCGCCACCTAGGGTTTTGATATGCCAAACCCTAATTTGGCCAGGGCCATTACGCCGCCCCATGCCAAATATCATCACCTAGGCATTAAGTTTGATGTGGCAACTAGAGCTAATATCATTAGGCCATATTTGGGTCCAACACCAATATGCCAAGATGTGGCGAGGCCGCCTTGCCGTTACGCCATTGGCAAGCGCCACCTTGACGCTATGCCATTGGCAGGCGCCACATTGCCATTGTGCCACTAGCAGGCGCCATATTGCCATTGTGCCACTAGCAGTCGCCGCATTGCCATTGTGCCACTAGCCGGCGCCACATTGCCACTGTGCCACTATGCAGGAGCCACTATGCCATTATGCTGCCTAGCTTGCGTGTGATTGGTAAGAATAACTAGGTCTTGCACATTAGACCCACTCAGCAACTTGTTGCATATTTTTCCACGAAACAATCGAGACATCAAACATGTCACAAAGCGGGGATACTCATCAGGGTATTGGTCTGGCGGTTTACAGCGTGCGGCGTGTAATGCGCCTATTAGGAGAAAGTGTCAGGAAAAAGCGGACTGTTAGATAGCAGTAAGATAATGGTGGGTGTAAGGCTGACCAGTTTCCCTTCACAATGGGAACGTGATGGTAAACCGCTTCTACACAACCCCACTTCTCTACTATTTAACTATCCCCACTTCCTACGAGATCAAGGGGGCTCAATGACTTGTATAAATAGGTTTTCAACTATTTCGACCGACAAGACAGGTTTTGGTTAACAACAACACAAGTATCCTGAAAAATCAAGAGCGATAGCTTACATTTCGCAAGCCAGTTCCAAATTCTGATACAAGTCATAAAACAGCCACACCCTAAAAATTTAATATTTTGATCTCAACACCTTCTTCACTTCCCTCCCTAAGATCAACCCTTCTCCTCACTTTGTGACCGAAGCAAGTGCGGAACGACCATTTCTTGGTTTAGGCCAGGTGTCTGAGATAGATCTCTCGAATCTAAAATACTCCTGTGTAGTGCATTTGTTTAGGGTTCAGATTCGTTTCTCGGCGGCACACCCAAATTTACCATTTCCAGCAGAATCAGTTTTTACCCCAAAAGAACTGGCGACCACAGTGGGAGATTAATCTCTCGGTTGCAAGATCAATTTTCAATTTCATTTCAATTTTCCCAAATTCAAGATGGTAGATCTTAGGTCTGGATTAACAACAAATCCCGATGCTCCTGGCGTCAACATGCCTGCTGGTGACACCAATGTACCGCCTACCAGCACGATCAACACACGTGGAATTACATCCTCTACCACCAACACCAGCGGCGCAGGACACATTCCCTCCGGCGTGACACCTCCTATCACAAGAGCCAGAGCTGTTGCTGCCACTCCAAACGTTTCTTCGAGCGTAACACCCCTAATTGTTACTAGAGCCGTTGCCACCCCTCCATCAGGGAGAGAGACCGGAGGAGCCAGAGGAAACCAACCCCCTATTACCATTGTTGATTTAATGGAAAGACAAGAAGTTCTCGCTAAAGCTCAGACAGACATGGCCATAACTCAAAAGGAGGTACTCACTTTCTTCAAGACACTGACGGAGCGGCTACCTCAAGAATCACGCCAATCCCAAATGGAGCCAACAAGGAGTACTTTTAATGCTCCCGGTGCAGGCACCTCAGCAGGACGCGCTTTTATAGATGAAGAAGCTCGTTTCTCCCATGAACGTCCAATGGAAAGAAATCAGCCATCCAATTTTATCACGCGTGAGGATCTGGAGCGACTTCTTCAAAATCGAAGCAAAGAAAACCCGGTAGACCTGCACCAACATCAACCTCCGTATCCTCCTGATGTGCAAAGAGTTCCTCTCCCGAGAGGATACTCTTCTCCTCAATTTTCCCTTTATGATGGTACCGGTAATGCTCGTGAACACATCTCTTGTTTTCTGGAATCCTTAGGGGAGCACGAATAAAATCATGTCCTTTGCCTCAAAGAATTTTCGAAGTCACTTACTGGAAGAGCATACACATGGTACAAAAACATCGCACCAAACAACATATCCAACTGGTCTGAGATGGTGACCGCTTTCTACAAGAAATATTTCTTTGTATCGGAGCAAATCACTTTTTCGGACATGGGAAGAATGTTTTAACGAAATAATGAGCATCCAAATGATTATGTCAAGAGATACAAAATTCGAAGACCGGATTGTCATGACCCAAATTTGGTGAACAGATTGGTGGAGTCATGCATTAAGCAATGCAGTTCCTATTTATCGAGCTTTACTAGAAAACACGAGGCTTCAGGATATTTTTCGAACTCCATGAAGCTGCAAAACGGTCGGCTATAACAACACCAGTACTGTTAGAAAGAACCGGACCGGCCAGGAGTGAAGATGCACGTGATACTCGAGGGAGCAGGCATCTCGTTAACAAACAGTATAATACCGGCCCCTCTGTAAGCGTGGTGAGTGAAGGAGGAAAAAAAGAAGGCTCCAGCGGCGGAACAACAAACCAAACGTGCAACACCAGCGCACCGAAGCACTCCGCTCCAGAAAGGCGCAGCTAAAACTCCTGCACAACAACAAGAAACCGGAGATGCTTCTCCAAACTTCCCGTTCCCGATTGAGGAAGTAATTGAACTCTTGGAAGCATGGATTCAAGATGATGCCATCAAGCTACCTCCCGTCAGACGCCCGCTAACTGAGGAAGAAATGGCAAATCCCAAGTATTGCCGTTACCACAAATTCGTCAATCACCCAACTAATGAGTGCAACAAATTGAAACGCATCTTCAAAGAGAATGTGGATGCGGGAGAACTTCAACTAGGCACTAAAGGAGTTCACAGAGATCCTCTTCCAGTCAGAAGTTGCACACTTTCTGGGGACTCTGTTCACAAAGCCGTACAATCCATGATGGAGCGTTTATGTGAAATTCTTTATTTCTCTAAAGCACAGCGTCAAGATATATTTTTAGCTCTCAATCGCATTGTGTCGGGCAAGCGGCTGTTTTCAGTCGGAGAAGTCACTCCCAAGCCTCAACTTCCCCTAGAATGTGCAATCGAAAAATGCAACTGGGGACTGGCGACCCTTTGCTCACCTGAAGAGCGTCGAGTTTGACAGCACACTAATTGACGCGGCTTCAGACTTCAATGTTGTTACCATCAAGACTCTGAGGGCTGCAGGGATTTCAAAGCGGAAGGCCATTCCTTTGCCCGATTGTGATTAAAAGCGAGAAGGAGAATCAAAAAATGCTTACGGGTACATCAATCTCGAAATCAAGATAGGAGATGCTCTAACACGCGGCAAGCTTCATATTGTTAAGGAATGCCTGAATTATGATATAATCCTGGGCCGTTCGTGGGTGCATGACAACAAAGCAAAGCTAGATAGGAGTGTGTCCTTTGCCAATATCTATACTCCGAAAAGGATTTCCAACAAGCCGTCCAACCACGAAGATGATTTGTTGCCATGTCAACAACTTGCCAATGTAACTCAACTACCCGGAGAGAGCCCGTCGGCGTACATTCGAAGATTCTGAACCCAAGTAAGTCTTATTGAACAACCCTTTTTGCAACCAGTCACTCCTCCTTCCGCCAAGGCTTGGGGACTCGATCTGATTATCAACCCAGCCGTCACTAGGAGATGTGAATGGGATGCCGGTCCTTTCAAATGTTTTATCCAGAGCTTAGAAGTTGTCGCAGTTAAGGATGAGGAATCTAAGAAAGTAATGGCGCAACGCCCAAACCCATTCCAAGTTGGAGATATAGTAGTGAGAGTTGGTGTCCAACCTGCTCCAACTGATTCTGCAGAAGGGAAAGGCGAGCCATACCTAATAGCAGAAGTTATTTTGGGAGGCTACTGCAAGATCATCAATATATACAAGCTAGAAGGCGTAGTAATACACGCCTGGTGGCTCAAACCCTTCAACATCTGAGATGTCATACCCCTTCCCAAAAAATTCCATTTAGTATTTCCTTTAGCAATTTCCCTTTTCACGCAATATTTGTAATTCCTCCAAAAATGATCGCACTGCTTGGGTTCATAATTAGGGTTTCAGTTTATCAGTCAATTGAAGCGTTATTTCTTTTCAGAAAATTACTCTTGAATCATTTCAAAACCAAAAATCTCAAATAAACTCAAAACCCTCAAAAGGAATTACCTACTAGCTCAAAGCCAGAAATCACAGAGGAAACATCTCTTATTCAAAAACATACCCAAGAAGAGAATGTACAAGGAAAAAACGAGGTATTCAAGGGAAAATTCGCCAGCAGCAGTACTTCATGTCCCAAAGAGCAACCTGCTTCAAATCCAAAACCCAAGAAGCATTCCTTTTGAATTTGGAAGTAGCGCACAACCGCATATTCAGAAACGGCGTCCACGCTCATACATGCCTAGATGGCGCGCCACGAGATCTCCATGGAGCGTGTAATTTGTAAGGGAAAATCGGACAAAAGGTTGGTGAATCCTTAACCATTATTGCTATTTTCCTATTTTAAGTCGCCATTGCCTGCGTTGTGGAGATACCATTGTGGAAGCGGTATCCTTTCCACAAGGAGAAAACATGGCTTGCCGAGCACTATTTACATGCCAATTTCCCATCTATCGTGGAGCCTAGAATCCCAAGGTACTACGAGATTTTCCGAAGATTCGGATTTTTCGGTTTAGGGTTTCGTTCATTCATCCGATTGGAAATATAAAACCATCAAAACAACATGAATGAAGAAAAATATTATTTGATGAAGCCCTGGCTCCAGTCACATAAACAAAACCATTAAAATATCAAAAGCGTCGATAGGCTACGAAAAAGATATTTTTCTATGGAAAGAAAACAACAAAGTGGAAAAGCTAGTTATCAACGCCAAGATTAATGGCGCCCTGGAGTCCTCTCCAGAAACTGCTGCTATGTTCTCTACAGCAGCTGCTGCAGTGTTTTCTCCAATGGATGCTTCAACATCTCCTCCAACGGCAACTTCAGCATTCTCTCCAGCCGCGGCTTCAATATCCTCTCCAGAAGCTATCTCGACCTCTTCCTCGGAAACTGCACCAACGTCCTTTTCAGAAACTGCGCCAACAGGCTCTTGCGGATGCGCCGGTTCGTCCACATCAGAGTCGAGAATTATGATACCGTTATGAATATGGTAATCATGCTTATTGCCACCTGGAGATTATTTAGGCTCGACCGTTCGTCGTTTCAGTCGATCCGCGAATCTTTCGGCCCTCGCACTCGTTGGTTGAGAAGCTTCATCACGTTGAAACGCTTCATCATGTCTCCACTTCTCCTCCATGTCAACCGAAGCCAAGAAAGCTTGAACACACCCCGAACGATGCGTAAATATGTGAGAGGCATACCTTGTATGGCACGACCAGCTTTCACGAAACAGATGATCAATTTTACCTAATACTTCTTCAAATGCAAAACCCTAGGTTTTCCAACTTCAAAGCTCTTCTCCGGAGAATTAGAAGAAAAATCATTACCATGAGTTCCCATCAACAACCTACATGGTAAAATCAAAAGGAAATTACAAGAATATATGAAGCCATACCTAAAAAGAAAATGCGCAACTCTTTGCTGATCGGTATGCAGAAAGGTTCATGTACCTCCTTTGATATTCCACATAATAATATCCCGGAAAATAAAGGACTCTCTACCTGCCGTGTATAAAGCTTAAGATGTGGGATATTGATTTATCAGCTTGAAGACAACTGACGTGTGCCAGGAGGACTGCGCACTTTGGTACTTCATCAAACGTGTCTCGCTCAAAGATCGAGCCGACCTCTATTCTGGTAACTGGTAGGAGCTCAAAAGCGTATTTCCTATGTCTTAATCTGCAAGTGCACAGTGCCTTTGGAGGCAGTGGCAAGCACAGGTCTTTCCACAGAGAACTAGGGTGTGCTATGTTATTCTAAGGCTTTCTCAAGTGTTTTCAAGGGTAAGTGACAGAGATACAAAGGCTTTAGTTTATAGTCTTTACGACTGAGTTGGAGATTACACAACTAAGGCAAAATGAAATACAAGTGATGTAATGACAGGCACTAGGATTATCAAATCCACCCTATTTCAAGTTATGAGCTTCAACTAACTTGAGAATTCTTGTTCCTATTACAGGCAAAGGAAGTGTGTCAGGCCACCATATACCTAAGGGGTTTCACCAATTGAGGTTTCAATTTCAGCTCAGAATACTACTCAGAGCATTAGGTGTCTAGTTAAGCACAACTAATCTAAGAGATAGCAATAACAATTAAAAGATGAGCTGAACACACTCAATACAATGTAATCCTAACTACAATGGATGCATGACATTCATTGTGAGAGCAGGGCATTGATGTGTTAACATTGAAACTCTCTTATCATTCAAACATACACAAGATAATTCAAATGAAGTTGAAACTCAGAACATTAAATTAGGGTTTCATATCAATCCTAGCTAAGTAAATTTAGCACATGATGAACATAAAAACAGATTTAATTCAAATTCCAAACTAAATATGAACCCTAAAATTGACTAAAAACTGACTACCTCTCTCCTCCCTCCAAACTTCAATATATACTCTTACAATTACTCAAATAACAACTAATTGATGACCCAAACCTGCTACTTCTCTCCTTGTTGCGTCTCTGATCTCTCCATCGATCATGCAGGGGAGTTGTTGGATGAAACCCTAATCCCAACTGCCTCAACCCTAGCTTCTAGGGTAAGAGAAGCTAAAGGATGAGAAAGTGTGAATTAGGGTATGGAGGAGGTGGTACTGATGATGTTGCTGTCAGGCAAAGTGATGATGGAGGTGGTGATGGCTCTGTGAGAAGCATGGGTGAAGGTGGAGAAGAGGGATGGTTTTCTCTGTTGAAGTCATGGGAGGAGACAGAGAAAGGTGAGGGAGAAATGAGGTTTGCTCGAGTGGTATAGGTGTAGGGTATTTTGTTGTGAAGCGGGTGCAGCGAGGAGACGAAGCGAAGGGTGGAGCGAGCGTAGGATTTGGCTGGGGAAGATCTGAACGGCTCAGGATGAACTGGGGTGATTTGGTGTGGAGCAGGAGTATCGAGTAAAGATGTGCGTGATGGAGCGACCGTAGGATGTAGCTAGAAGCGATCTCAACGGCTCGGGATGAGCGGGTTCGGATCCGGGTCATGGGTAGCTCTAGCCCATGTCTTCCTTGTTGGGTTGCAACTGATTCGCGCACGGGCTTTGGCTCTGTTCCATAGATGCTTGTCTCCAATTCTTTGCTCTTTTGGTTCCGCATTTTCTCCGAGCTTTATTTATTACCCAAAAACACAAAATTAATTAGTACAAATATTTATTCTTGAAAACAAAGAAAATACAGAATCTGGGATAATATCTGATTCTTGAGCACAAAAGATGAGTAAAATGCCAATAAAAATGTGTATAAATATGCAATATTTGGCACTCATCAAATACCCCCAAACCTGAATTTTACTTGTCCTCAAGTGAAACAGAAATGAAGAAATCCTAACTATACCACTGTCGCTGGTCTCTCGAATGCATTTAGCGTATGCACTAAGCCTTTAAACCCCTAGGTGTCCCTAGTGGACGAGTTGTAGTCTCGTGAGGGTTTACCAGAGGTGTACCCACAAAACCTTCTCCAACTTCAGAGTGTAAAAGAGTCTCAAGCATCCAAGGAGCTATGAGGACATAGAGTTTCTGCATGCTAGTAACATGAAGTTAGAACTACCAAAGAACGCATTCTCATCCTTAAGTCTTTGAGCGAGAAGTAACCATACCATATGAAAGAATTCGGATTCGATTGTGATCATAAGTCTCAAATTCTGGCTCACCATTAGGGTTTTATGATAATTGCACTCAAAAAGATCGCTTTTTTAGTCTCTCATGTGTGCAGGTAGGAATAAAGAGAGAAATCCTGCACACGTTGTAGGTAAGAAGGATAACCTTCCGAAATAATTTTCGGAGACTCCACGAAGTGTGGACAAAAAGAATCTTTTACGATGATCTCTAAGAAAGGAAATCAACCATTAGCAAGGGGTGGGAGTACTCACTTACCTTCTCACCCGATCGGTAATTAATATCACTCTCTCATAGGAACCATAGAAACGTCTTCAATCTTCGGTCTTCGGTCTTCAAATGTTGATGGCGAACTTCTAAACTTCACAAAACTTGACAATTTTTAACTTTTCTACTCAATTTCCTTGTTGTTTGGATTTTTTCTTTTTCAATTCATCTTTACCATGGTGGTATCACTAAGAAAATAAACTACAATATTTTTTTTTTTTTTTTTTTAATTTACAATAAGTGAAAATAAAAATACAAATAATGAAACAACTAACTCCATGGACAAAGGACTTTATCACTCAATTTTTCCACAACTTGTATTGTCTTGATTTTATAAATTTTATTAATTCTCATCCTATTTTCTTTTCTTTTCCTTTGTTGCACGTAAACCTTGGACTATATCAATTTTTCTTTCAATATTCTGATGATGCTCCGCTTGCTGATGATGATGTGTTTCTATGGATGCGCTTTATTGAGAGAGAGTGATGCTAACGCAAATCGATATTTAGAAGGAGTTTTCATCTTTAGACGTCACCCTCATGATTGACGGAATTAGCACTCAAGAGATCAAAAGTAGTCTTTGAAAGTGGTGCGAAGTTGGGTAGCTCACCATTCCTACCCGGAATTGACGTACGGTGACACACACTCTAAAAGCTTTTCTAGAAAGTCACAAAGAGTGAAGGTCGGTACCTCGCTTGATGTAAAATGGGTAGTCTCCACTATGGTTGATCACAATTCTACTACCGAATATCTAAACAGCACCTAATTCGCCCTCTGGTATGGTTAAATCCAACTTTAACGCTCTAATCAATTAAGGAACCCGATTGCGTTCTCCAGTACTTCCAAATTCTTGTTATTTCGGTCAGACTCTCTATGTAAACATAGCTAGAAGCATGCTAGTGACTCTAAAATCTCTAAAAGTTGGAGGTTTTTATGCAAATTTTGAGTTTTCGATTTTTTTTTTTTTTGTAAAAGAAGTAAAATAAAAAGACTAAAAACTCTATATGCAAATCACACCCCCAAACCTAGATCAAACATTGTCCTCAATGTGTTAATGAGATAATAAGAATTTAAACATTCACATACCAAGAGAACTATGTTGAGAGGAGAAAAGGGAAGAGATTCTAGGATGCAAGAGGGTGTTGCTAAACCATAGAAAGATGAATGCTTTGAAAGCAAACAATCACGAGCGCAAGACAAAAAGGTTGGTTAGCACACATCAAAATTATGCAAAAAGAAAAAGAAAAAGAAAAAGATAATGGATTTTTAGTCCATATGTATGTACACAAGTGAACCGAGATCGGTCCACATAGATGGTCTTCCAAGTCAACGGTCTCAACTTCGGTGGAAGATGCTCAGAAATGGTTTCAATCTCGACCATTGACTTTGAAAATGTTCTTATTTGCTGGGTTTTCAACTTCTACTGACTCCATGGGGAAAGGCAGTGCGTACCACGTATGGTCGACCATCGAGAACGTAGCTTTCGGAAACAAATGCAATCTAGTGTTGTACAATAAAACTTTCGACACAGGGTGAAAGACTTGCGCATGAGAATGCGCTTGTCGTGAAACACTTTCATCCTATGTTTGTACGTTTTGGAACTATCATATGCATCGTTTCTCAACTCTTCTAACTCATTGAGTTGAAGTTTTCTACGGGTTCCACCTTATCAAGATCAAAATTCAACTTCTTCACAGCCCAATATGCACGGTGTTCTAACTCAACGGGTAAATGACATGCTTTCCGTACACAAGTACGTAAGGAGACATCCCAATGGGAGTCTTGTATGCAGTCCTATAGGCCCATAAAGCATCGTTTAAGCGCAAAGACCAATCTTTCCTAGAAGGATTGACGGTCTTCTCAAGAATATGCTTAATTTCCCTATTAGAAACTTCTACTTGGCCCTTTGGTTTGAGGATGGTAAGGTGTTGCGACCTATGAGTGATTCCATACTTGCGCACTAGTGATTCAAAGGGTCTATTGCAGAAATGACTACCTCCATCACTGATTATTGCCCTAGGGGTTCCAAAACGGGAGAAAATGTTCTCCTTAAGAAAAGAAAGAACAACTTTATGTTCTTGAATGCTTTTAGGCACGTATAAATAGAAGTTGGAGAAGATGATTTTAGGCACGCCTGGATTAGCCAGTGCAGTCAATTAGGTTTAATTTTGTAGTTTGTTTGTTTTCATCATGTTCTAATTTAGTTGCAAGGGTTTCATTGAAACCCTAATTTCCTGACTGTGTTTAAACTCTGATTGAATGTTCTTGAATGCTTAATGTTATCAAATGTCTTCAATTACAAATGCCTCATGCTTTTCTCTCACAAGTGTATACCAATGCCATGGATACACATGTAGTTAGGTCATAATTGTGTTGAGTGTATTGCAGCTCAACCTTAGATACAATTCTTTGATTCCCTTGACTAGTTGTACTAAATTAGACAACTAGTGCTCTGGGGTCGCACTTTAGCTGTTAATTGAGGCATTACAGGGAGAGATAGGTGGTGGAATTGACACCTGCCCTTATCAATCACGGGACAACAAGAACCTCAACATAGTTGATCACATGATAGGAATTAGTGGTAGACTTGAAAACCTTAGCACACCTTTGTCAGCTGTTTCATTCCTTAGTTAGAGTCACTTGAAAATTATCCAGTAGTTTTGGCACAAAACAAACATCTGTATTACCATCTGTTGTCACTTGTTACCACTTGAAACTCGGTAGAGCAGCCTTAGATCAATATCGAGCACCACAAGTCCTTGTGGGATCGACCGTGCTAGCGTCTCAGATGGGCGCCGTGCACTTGCGGTATAACATGTAGGTCATAATTTTCATACACTTTCGAGGCCTACCAAGTTTTTGGCGCCGCTGCCGGGGACTTAGCGTGTGCCCTGTGATCTTTGTTCTTGCTTCTTTGAATACCCGACTTACCACTGTACATATTTGATTTGCATTGTTGTCTTTTTAGTAACTTAGTTGTCTTCTTTTACTTTCACCATCATGATAACTTATTTGTTTTCTTTCACTTATTTGTTATAAGCATGATAACTTAGCTGTTTTCGTTTACTTGCATCTTAGTTTCATTACCCTTCTGCTAGTATAACTTAGCTTCACTTTGTGTTTCATTGTTTCTTAGCTCCACTTAGCTTAATTTGTTGCATTGCACTTACTCTCTCAGTCAGCATCTGGGCTGGACTGAGCTCAAGCTTGCCTGGCCTAGCTCATCACACCTGTGTCATATCAGCATAAGCATCTGTAACACATCTGCATCTGTAACAGTGGCTGCTTCTCATACTGCAAATACTGCTCCATTGTTTTGAACTGTGTAATTTTTGAGAACTGAGTTTGACATTGCTCCCTGTAGCATAGCCCTGAACTCTGAGTGCTTTGCTCAGAGCTTAGCTCTGTCATTGTAGCACAATAGTTAGGTTGTTTATTGTATGACATTGAGGACTGAACTTTGCTTGTTAAGCTAACAGGTGCAAGTGGCAAGGTGAGCCAACCCAAGAGGGAGGCGCATAAGGTGCAATTGAACAAACCTGCGACTTGTAAGGTGAGTGGTGCCTTGTGCTCAGTACGTGCTTACTCCGTGCTGATAAGCCGATAAATTTGTGTGAGGCCTTGTGTTGTGTCTTTGTTAAGCCTTACTTTGTACATTGCCTTGAGCTCCCTTGCATACCCGGCATAACCCCGAGCATGAGCCATTTAGAGCTGCAACTCAGAGCATACCTGTGAGCCACCATTGTGTTGAACCAAGTTTTTACCCTGTGAAAACCAAGTTATTGTGTGGCCTGAGCATTATTATCTGCCCTGTGCAACCCTCCAGCCCCCTGAAGGCTGTGTGGCGTGTTGCGAATTGTCAGTTGGCTGTCTTTGTAAGTCTTTGGCTCCGCACTTAGAGAGTTGCTAACATGTGTAGTGCTCATTTGAAATCAGACCTTACTGTGATAGAAAGTGTGAGTTTGTCTGCCTGTGCAACAGATCGAGACCAAAACTAGGCATGCCTGTCTTTGTGTGAACCATGAGTATACTCTTGGCTTAGCTCCCGACCCTCTTGTAGGGCTTTGAGCTTGAGCTAGTATCCTAGCTAAACCGGTTATTGAGTTATTTTTGTTGCATAACCATGCTAAGCTAAGCTTAACAACTGCAAGCCCAACCACTGGGCTTGCACTCTGCATAACCGGAGCCCACAATCAAAGCTGGGCTGACTGACCCCAAAGCTGAGCTCCACACACAGCTAGCCCACCTAACTGAATCATAACCTGGGCTGAGAACCACCAACCACTGGGCTGCACATGTTCATCTAACTTGGGCTTACACCAAACCGAGCCCAACTCAACCTAATCTGGGCTGCTCACAATCAATCCACCTTTGGGCTATACTTTTTCAAACACAACTGGGCTGTGCAATTGCAATCTAAGCGAGAAAACCCAACCACCGGGCTTCGCATCCCGCCAAGCCCACATAAGCCACACTGGGCTTAAACTAAATCAAGCCCACATCTGTTGGTTGTGCACACAACCCAGGCTGTGCAGTTTCACAAATCCTAGGTTTCAAACAAACAAATCCCAAACAAACCAAATTCCCACAAAAACCAAACAACTAGCCCACAACAAACCAAAACCCAACAAACCAAATGAAACCCAATAAACCAAACCAATCCCACTAAAACCAAACTTAGTCCACTTCAACTGGGCTTTGAGTTCAATTTGAATTGATAAATCATGTCAGGATTTTGGTCTGCATCTGGGGATGGAACCAAATCCATTAGAGAACTTGCTTACGGGCATCTTTCACAGGATGAACACCCCACATACCATAGTGACTTTAGGGAATTTTATGAGCCTTCTCAGGGCCCCGAACTCACATACCCTAATCATTATGATCACATACATCATCCACCACAGTTGAAAATGAACAATTTTCTCATACCCAGATCATCACTTTTAGATCAATTAGAAGATCGACTATCCGCTTTAGATAGGCAACCTTTAGAAAAGCAATCTGTCGAATCTAGTTTTTCTAGGCAATATGAAATGCATGCTTGCACCTTATGTGGTGGCTTAGACCACCTGCTGATCTTATTATATCTTGCATGCTTTTAGACAGTCTAGGGAAAACCATGATAATCCAATGTACGAAGTGTCTAGAAGTGACTATTGGGACCATAATCAACTTTGCACACATGCATCATTCACCACAAGTGGGGAGATGAACAATTTTATACTCCCCAACTCCTAGTTTGCAATCAATAATGGAAACACTCATGGAGCAAAATGCTAGGCTTGAAATGAATGCAATGCATGACCATCCACATAG
Source organism: Papaver armeniacum (assembly GCA_023531295.1). Classification (NCBI taxonomy): domain Eukaryota; kingdom Viridiplantae; phylum Streptophyta; class Magnoliopsida; order Ranunculales; family Papaveraceae; genus Papaver; species Papaver armeniacum. Next base: position 142,045 of record JAJJWW010012642.1, read on the forward strand.
CAACATGTCTGAATTTACCTTCTCTAGTGAACCTCATGCACAACCATACAGTGAATATCCATATGAGGAATGCATACCCACTAGTGAAGACTCCCCTTCAATAGAACAACTCAAATTGATTCTTCAAAGGAACCTGATTGAGTTACAAAATGATAGGATTGAAAATAGTATTTCTAGTCTTACTCATGCAACTAACACTGAATATGAACCTAATCTAGAGATAGATGAGTATACTAAAAATACTACCATTTTGAATGAAGAGATGAATTCTTGCTATGATGATGATGAATATGAAGAGCATGTGTATTTTGAAAATGTAGTAGAATCTTTAGGTTCAGAGACATTAAGTGCCTCTTCTCGAACCCTATGAATGATGCTTCTTCGATATTCATGCATGTGATGTTGATGTGGAACCCGTGAAATTGTCTGTGAAAATAAGCATGCTTTACCACCTGTTTGTGACCTACGAATAGCTGAATTGTCTGTTAACACAGATGATTCAATGCATGTGCCCGATTCCATGCCTAGGTTACAGCATGATATCTCTCCTGGTTATGTTGTGCATGAGAATGATTATGATTATGACATGGAGATTGATGAACTGTTTTGTGAAAATGAACATGATTTACCCTCTTCTGACTTTGGGAAAATGTGTGATGGTACAAATAATTTTATACATGAAAATAACTTAGATGTACCTAACCTCTCTCCCCGAGTCACAAATTGAAACTCCTCCACCATACCTAGGTGTTGTTTGTTACAAAATTGCAAAACCAACTTTTTCCGAAAATGCCTAATTTAGGCCTAGAGCTTTGTGCTTCCCAAGTCCTCTTGGACTATTTTGCATCAAAGTATAAAGAACCTCAGTTGGAATGTGTATACCTGCCTGTTATTAGTAAAACTCATTTTGAGTTAGACCTTTTGCATGATGTACCCTTAAAATTGCAAGATTTTGTGCTTTCAAACACACCCGTTCACAAGTTTAGGTTTGGGGAAACTCATTCCCATTTTGCAGTCTTACTTGCACTCGCATTTTATATCTGTGTAAGGCTGTTAATGTGTGTACATATTTTCTATTGGGTTGATCCTCAACTCTTTAGATTGTTGGTTTATGGTGAATTTTCATTGTACATATCCAGTAGGACTTGTTAAAATTTTTTCTTTTCTTGATCGGTTGAGTCTTCATGCGCATATATTATGCTAATCCGATATGATCTCCGTTGAGAATGTTGGATTCTAGCTTTAACTAACGAAGCTCAACCTTGCTCCTGCCGACATCCGGTAATCTCTTCCCTTTTCTCTTATCAGCATAGTTCTCTCGGTATGTGACTTGTTTATTTTTTCTATATGTAGACACATTGAGGACAATGTTTGATTTAGGTTTGGGGGTGCATTTGCATTTAGAGTTTTTAGTCTTTTATTTTACCTTTTATTTTCAAAAAAAAAAAAAAAAAAAAAAAAAAAAAAATTCAAAACTCTTTTTGTAAAAACCTCCAACTTTTAGAGATTTTAGAGTCACTAGCATGCTTCTAGCTATGTTTACATAGAGAATCGACCGAAATAACAAAAGTTAGAAGTAGGAGAACACAATCGGGTTCCTTAGTTGATTAGAGCGTTAAAGTTGGATTTAACCATACCTGGAGGGCGAATTAGGTCTTTGTTTAGATATTCGGTAGTAGAATTGTGATCACCCATAGTGGAGACTACCCATTTTACATCAAGTGAGGCACCCACCTTCATTTTTTGCAACTTTCTAGAAAAATTTGCATTAGAGTGTGTGTCACCGCACGTAAATTCCGGGTAGGAATGGTGAGCTACCCAACTTCGCACCAATTTCAGCACTACTTTTGATCTCTTGAGTGCTAGTTTTTGTCAATCATGAGGGTGACGTCTAAAGATGAAAACTCCTTCTAAATACGGGATTTGCCGTTAGCATCACTCTCTCTCAATCAATCAGCAAGACCCATAGAAACACATCATCGTCAACAAACGGAGCGTCAACAGAATATTGAAAGAAAAATTGATATAGTCCAAGGTTTATGTGCAACAAAGAAAATAGGATGAGAATTAATAAAATTTATAAAATCAAGACAATACAAGTTGTGGAAAAATTGAGTGATAAAGTCCTTTGTCCATGGAGTTAGTTGTTTCATTATTTGTATTTTTATTTTCACTTATTGTAAAAAAAAATAAAAAAAAATAAAAAAAAAAATCAAAAATCAAAAATCAAAAAAATATTGTAGTTTATTTTTGCTACCACCATGGTAAAGAAGAATTTAAAAAGAAAATCCAAACAACAAGGAATTTGAGTAGAAAAGTTAAAAATTGTCAAGTTTTGTGAAGTTTAGAAGTTCGTCATCAACATTTGAAGACCGAAGACCGAAGAGTGAAGACGTTTCTATGGTTCTTATGAGAGAGTGATATTAATTGCCGATCGGGTGAGAAGTGAGTGAGTACTCCCACCCCTTGCTAATGGTTGATTTCCTTTCTTAGAGATCATCAGAAAAAGATTCTTTTTGTCCACACTTCGTGGAGTCTCCGATTTTATTTGGAAGGTTATCCTTCTTACCTACAACGTGTGCGGGATTTCTCTCTTTACTCCTGCCCGCACACATGAGAGACTAAAAAGCGATCTTTTTGAGTGCAATTATCATAAAACCTTAATGGTGAGGCAGAAGTTGAGACTTATGATCACAATCGAATCCGAATTCTTTCATATGGTATGGTTACTTTCTCGCTCAGCACTTAAGGATGAGAATGCGTTCTTTGGTAGTTCTAACTTCATGTTACTAGCATGCAGAAACTCTATGTCCTCATAGCTTCTAGGATGCTTGAGACTCTTTACACTCTACGAAGTTGGAGAAGGTTTTGTGGGTACACCTCTCGTAAACCCTCACGAGACTACAACTCGTCCACTAGGGACACCTAGGGGTTTAAAGGCTTAGTGCATACGCTAAATGCATTCGAGAGACTGCGACAGGGGTATAGTTAGGATTTCTTATTTTCTGTTTCACTTGAGGACAAGTAAAATTCAGGTTTGGGGGTATTTGATGAGTGCCAAATAGTGCATATTTATACAGATTTTATTGGCATTTTACTCATCTTTTGCGCTTAGGAATCGATATTATCCCAGATTCTGTGTTTTCTTTGTTTTCAAGAATAAATATTTGTATTAATTAATTTTGTGTTTTTAGGTACTAAATAAAGCTCGGAGAAATTGAGGAGCCAAAAGAGCGAGAAGAATTGAGTCGAGCATCTATGGAGCAGAAAGCCGAAGCTCGCGCGCAGCAGCTTGCAACCCAACAAGTAGCAACTCATCTACAAGACATGGGCCCAAGCTATCCATCTCCGACCCGTGACCGGATCCGAGTCCATCATTCCCGAGCCGTTAAGATCTTCACTCGCCACATCCTACGCTCGCTCGGCCTTGCACATCAACGTTTGATGCTCTCGCTCAACAGCAGAATCACTAGCTTATATCCTGAGCCGTTCAGATCTCTATCAGCCACATCCTACGCTCGCTGAGGCCTCCTCATCGTCCGTCGTTGTACCTGCCTCACTCCAAAATGATCAATACCCTATACCCACTGAGCTAGCCTCATTTCCCTTCCTCACTTTCTCTTTCTTCTCTCTCTCTGTCTCTCCCCATCTCCTCTCCCGACCAAGCTCGAGCGAGCCATGCGAGCCTCACCACCACCAACTCCTTTATCTCTTGTCGCCATCACCACCAACCGCACTACCCAAAAAGAACCACCTTCCCCCTAGCTTCTCTTTATCTCACTCATAGCTTCTTCCCAGAAGCTATATGTCGAGATAAAAAGAACTAGGGTTATGGCTTCGTTCAATCAATCAATGAGGGAGTACTCATAGCGCACAAGCGCGTAAGGAGAGAGAGAATCGAGTATGGGTTCGATGTATTTTCATTTAATTTTTATTTTAAAGAAAATTAGGGTTTGATATTTTGGGGGATTTTTGCATGTATAAATAGAAGTTGGAGAAGATGATTTTAGGCACGCCTGGATTAGCCAGTGCAGTCAATTAGGTTTAATTCTGTGTTCTTTGTTAATTTTATTATGTTTTAATTTAATTGCTAGGGTTTCACTGAAACCCTAATTCCCAATTGTGTTTAAACTGTGTTGAATGTTCTTGAGAGCTCAATGTATTAGATAGCTTCAATTTTTAACACCTCAACCCTTTTCTCTCACAGTGCATGCCAATGCCATGGATGCACTGTAGTTAGGTTAATACTGAGTTGAGAGTGATTCAGCTCTTGCTTCTAATTTTAATACTAATTCCCCTGACTAGTTGTGCTTAATTAGACAACTAGTACTTAGGGTTAGTGCTTTAGCTGCTATTTAAGTTATCACTAGGAGAAACTCCTAAATAGGTAGTAAAAATTGACACTTTACACTTACTGGCATAGGAACAAGACACTCAACTAGTTGAGCACATAGTAAGAATTCGAGAGGTGGATTTGAAGACCTAGCAAGCCCTTTTTGCCATTGTCTATACCTTAGTTTAGGTTCACTTCACTACATTTCACTTCAACCAGTATCGGCACAAACATCTCGTTGTCACTTGTTACTCACTAGAACTCAGTAGAGCAAGCCTTAGATCATACAAGAGCACCACAAGTCTCTGTGGTTCGACCCGTACTTGCCGCGTCTCCGATAGACGTCGTGCACTTGCGGTTTATCACCGTAGGCCATAATTTATACACATTCAGAGGCCTACCAACGGCCTCTACCCACTTAGAGACATAATCAACAACAACAAGAATGTATAACTTACCTTCAGAGTTAGGAAATGGTCCCATGAAATCAATACCCCAAACATCAAACATCTCAACAATCAAAATGGGTTGTAAGGGCATCATGTTTCTCTTAGAGATACTTCTAATTGCACGGCATCGATCACAAGCAACACAAAAAGCATGGCAATCCTTAAACAGTGTTGGCCAATAGAAACCGCTTTGCAAGATCTTTGCAGCAGTTTTCTTGGCACTAAAGTGGCCTCCACATGCATGGTCATGACAAAAAGAAATGACGTCCCTTTGTTAGGTGGGGACACATCTCCTAATGATTTGGTCTTGCGATACTTAAACAAATATGGGTCATCCCAAAGGAAGTGTTTAACTTCAGCCAAGAATTTCTTGTTTAGACCAATGCAAGGGCATTCTACCTGTAGCAAGGTAGTTCACAATATCGCAAACCAAGGCATTTCAGACACAAGCATCAATTGCTCATCGAGGGAATGATTCCCTAATTAGCACAGACTCATCACCAGATTCAACATTCAACCTAGACAAGTGATCGACAACAACATTCTCTGACCCTTTCTTATCTCGAATTTCGAGGTCAAACTCTTGTAGCAAGAGTATCCATCGAATTAGACGAGCCTTAGCATCTTTCTTGAGCAGAAGATATCTCAATGCGGCATGATCGAATAAATGATGACCTTAGACCCTATCAAATAAGATCTAAACTTATCTAATACAAACACAACAGACTAGCAACTCCTTCTCGGTAGTGGAATAATTCGGTTGAGCATCATTAAGTGTTTTACTAGCATAGTAGATCACATAAGGGAGTTTGTCTACTCTTTGGCCTAAAACAACTCCTACAGCATAGTCAGACGCATCATACATAATCTCAAATGGTAATGACCAATCAGGGGGTCTGACTATAGGGGCAGATGTAAGGAGAGCCTTCAGTTGCTCCTATGCCTCCTTACAAGCATCATCAAAGACAAATGCAACATCTTTTGCAAGAAGATTGCACAAAGGTCGTGAAATTTTACTAAAGTCTTTGATGAATCGTGGTAAAAACCCGCATGGCCTAGAAATGATCTGATGTCCCTCACAGAACGAGGTTGAGGCAAGTGTTGAATGAGATCTACCTTGGCTTTGTCTACTTCTATGCCTTTTTCCGAGATAATATGCCCTAGAACAATGCCTGAATTAACCATGAAATGACATTTTTCCCAATTCAAGACCAAACTCTTTTCCTTACACCTAATCAACATACAAGTGAGGTGCTGCAAACACTCATCAAATGAAGACCCAAACACAGAAAAATCATCCATAAAAATCTCAAGAAACTTATCTACCATGTCGGAAAAAATGCTCATCATGCAACGTTGAAAAGTAGCGGGTGCATTGCACAGCCCAAAAAGGCATACGACGATAAGCAAATGTTCCATAAGGACATGTAAATGTGGTCTTTTGTTGGTCTTCGGGTGCTATGTGAATTTGGTTGTAGCCAGAATAGCCATCTAAGAAGCAGTAGTAACTATGTTTGGCTAACCTTTCCAGCATTTGGTCAATGAAGGGAAGGGGAAAATGGTCTTTCTTGGTTACTGTGTTCGATTTTCTATAATCAATACATACTCGCCACCCCGGTGGTCACACGGGTGGGAATGAGCTCATTCATCTCGTTTTGAACTACGGTAATCAGGGACTTCTTAGGTACTACCACGAATGGGACTGACCCACTGGCTATCGGGACAGGGTAAATGATACCCGCATCAAGCAATTTCGAGAATCTCACCCTTGACAACATCTCTCATGTTGGGGTTAAGTCTCCTTTGCATTTCCCTAGATGGTTTAGTGTTTTCCTCAAGGTTTATGTGATGCATGCAAATTGTGGGACTTATACCCTTAAGATCGGAGATGGTCCAACCTAAGGCTCCTTTATGCTCTTGAAGTACTTATAAGAGTCTACTTTCTGTTCAGTGTCTAAACATGATGCAATAATCACAGTAAAGTGTCGAAGGACCTAAGAAAGCATACTTCAAGGTATCGAGGTAATGTTTCAAATCAAGCTTAGGTGGTGTATCAAGAGGTGGGGCGAGATGTGGTATCGAGAGAGTGGAAGGGGTTCCACTGCATTCTCGCCATTTAGCAATATCCATGGGTGGCACTGGACTCTAGCAAAGAGTGGACTTCACCAATGTACTCGAGACTCAAAGAGATCTAAGTCAAAGTTATCTAAACATGCTTGCACAGGGTCCATGACAAAATGTCGGGCAATAAGTCTTGAATCGAGACTCTCAATCATGTTAACCTCGTGCAATTCATCATCATCACACTCTATGGGTTGTTGGTTCACACGAAAGACATTCAGTTCTACGGTCATGTTGCCAAAAGACAAATTCAATATCCCGCTACGACAATTTATGATAGCGTTTGACGTTGCCAAGAAGGGGCGTCCTAAGATAACGGGAATATGATTTTCGGGATTATGCACAGGTTGTGTATCTAACACAATGAAGTCCACGGGAAATAAAATTTATCAACCTTGATTAGCACATCTTCAACGATTCCCCGAGGGACTTTCCTAGATCTGTCCGCTAATTGTAGCGTGTGGGGGGTGGGTTGCAATTCCCAAGACCTAACTGCACATACAGAATATGGCGGTAGATTCACACTAGCTCCTAAGTCCAATAAAGCTTTTGATTGTATGCTCACCTATAGTACAAGATATAGTTGGGCTACCTGGTCTTTGAACTTAGGTGGGGTTTTGTTTTGAATAATTGAACTTACTTGCTCGGTGAGAAAGGCACGCTTATGCACATGAAGCTTTCGCTTTTGTGTGCAATGAGTCCTTCAAAAACTTAGCATAGGCAGGTATTTGCCTGATTGCTTCGAGAAATGGAATGTTTATGTTAACTCTTTTGAACAATTCCAACATCTCGTTGTATTAGGTACCCCCTTCATTGCACCCAACCGTTGTGGAAATGGAGCAACGGGAACATGACAACTTGGGGAACATCTATATTAGTAGGACTCTTGGTTTTCTCAATGGGCTCAGATTTTTCTCTACGGTAGATGTTTCTGGTGGTGTTTGTGTACTTGGGAGTCGATGTAGACTCGCTTGAAGGTGGTACACCTACATGGTTCTCAACAATTCTACCACTACGGAGAGTGGTGTGACATTCGCTTGACTATGTGAAGTTTCATTGCAGGTAGAGGAGCCCGCTTTTGAAACACATTCTTTGGATTTTGTAGGGGTTGACTAGGAAATTTTCCTTTCTCTCTCTCATTCAATGCATCACAGAGATTTGACCAATCTTAAGATCTAGGTTTGTGAGGCGTTGGTCGGTAGTTTTCTCAAGTTTTGAAAGACCTTGGGTTAACAGAACGACACAGTCTTCCAAGCTAGTCTTTTCTCTACGGGGGTACTGAGGGGGTGGTTGTACTTGGGGGTTTCTAGGATATGAGTATCCTTGGTTGTTATGTGTTGGTCCCCCTTGTACAGGTCCCTTGGACCATGAGAAGTTAGGGTGATTCCTCCACCCTGGGTTGTAGGTTTGAGAATAAGGGTTGTTCTCTTGTCTCTGGTATAATGCATTGGCTTGCTCGGACTTGGACTCTTGAAATGCATGTAAATCTGGACATCATTTTGTCCACTAGTGTGGTCGAGAACTATGGCATGCGGCACAAGTGGCCATATCAATTTGGTCACGGAGAGTAGGGGCATTAGATTTTACATTCTTTTCCAACTCAAGCACTTCTATTCTCAGGGCCAAAGATGCCATTTTTGCATTTCCCTCAAAGTGGACTCGATTCTATGAACATTTTGTGCGGGGTAGTCCGTTTCGGTTCTCGGATGGACTCCCCTTTGTTGAGTCTTTTCGGCGACTTCGATTAAGAAAGTCCAAGCGTCATCAAGCACTCTTGTCAATAAATGCACCATTGCACATTGACTCGACTGTGGTACTGGGTTCTAACATCTATACCCTCATACAAGATTTGGACGAGTCTCCATTTTCAAAACCATGGTGGGGACATTGGAGTAATAATTCATTGAATCTCTCCAAGTATTTTGCTAGAGTTTCGTCTTCTAATTGCACAAAACCATTTAGACTTTGGCGAATTGTCGCCGTCTTATGGTTTGGGAAAAACTTTTTGAAAAACTCTTTTGTGAGGTCATCCCAGGTTCTAATGGATTGTGGTTGTAGGGCATGAAGCCAAGACTTGGCTTTGTCTTTTAGAGAAAAGGGAAACAATCTCAATTTGAGGGAATCCTCGGCATTTGGTTAAAACGAGTCCCACAAATATCCTCAAAGTCTCTCACGTGATGGTAGGGGTTCTCGGCATTGACCCCTCTAAACACGGGTAGTATGTGAATGGTACTTGCTTTCGGTTCAAGTGACAAGCATCGGTTGTGAGAATGATGCAAGAGGGCTGGCTTGCCTAGTTGGGTACATGTAGTCCTTGAGACTACGGGGTTGATTTTGTTCATCACCCATGGTTTCCCATTTCGAGATAGGCTCTGGCTTTCGATGGAATTGGGTTTTTGTTGAAGAAGCTGGGTATGCTAACGATTTCGTCAGGGAGGATTCTAGCTAGTCGATTTGTTTGGTCTCTAAAGACACAATCATAGCCTAGATAGCATCTAGCATGTTAATATACAAACAAGTTCAACACGGAAAGCAAAGACTCAAAAATGACCCACTAAAACAAGACTCAAGCCCAAGAGATTGGTTATTGGTGTTGTAAGGCCCAACGAGAATAGGTTGGTACCAGCCCAAAGATATAGGCTGAAATTGTTGCACGCCCATATGTTTGGGTGGGTATCATTGATTTATGTGGTGTTGGGCTCGGTTTTTGCACAAGCCCAGTGGGTTGATAATGTGCCCAGGATGTGAGTTGAGCCCGATTTTCGGTTGATGCGGGCTTAGTTGTTTGTAGCCCGAGGTTGTATTCGATTAAGTGGGCTAGAGGTCAATGGTTTGTTTATTGACTACTCTGAGTACAGGGCTCTGTTGGTGCAGAGTTTGGCCAACTCAGGCATTGGCTGTGTGCACAGCCTGGTTTAGATGGTCACAGCTCAGATAGTGACTACACAGCACAGCTTAGGCTGTTTGTGCAGGTCACAGCACAGCACAAAATAAAGTGGAGCAAGGAGAGCACAGCTTGAGTACAGCTTGGCTCAGAGCAATCACCAATGAGTAACAGCACAGCACAGCTTGGTAAAGAAAAAAAAATGTTTTGTGAAGTGCACAGGTTATGGGATGTGCTCACTCAATGGTGAAGCATGTGCCAGGGTTTGTGTTGTTAAAAAACAATCTAACTAATCACAAATCCTGCTACTTAACAGATCATTCAAACACCACAGGTCACACACAAATTCAGGGCATGCACAAAAATCAGCAGTAAATGAATATAGTTAGCTGCTCATAACATGCTCAGCAAGGCAGCAAGTCTCAGAGACCATACACAAACATGCAAAACTTGGTAGGGTTGACAGAAATTAGCCCAAGGTTGACAGATTTTTCCAAGTCTGAGTTGATGTCAAACTGGCTTAGTTGAGTTTGTGGCATCAACTCACTCAGATACCAAAAGTCTGAGTTGATGTCAAACTCTGAGCTCAGGGGTTTTGTGCACCACAGAATACAGGCTTACAAATGCTCAGATGCACATTTAGCTAGGTCTGAAGGTTTGCAGGTCAGCTCACAGGTTCTGTGGAGTCAACTCACTCAGTTGACTTCACTTAGTTTTCACGAGGCTAAGCTCCGACTTGCATCTTGAGGGAGCTAGCAAGGGCTGATGGCTCATGGGGTTCAAAGTCTAGCAATAGCTCATGCATACAACACGGGTGAGAAATGGGTTTGAGAACAATACCACCGGTGCAATCTGGGTTTAGGCAACTCCACCGTGGTCTGTTTTTTCTTCTCTTCCTTGGCTTGCTTAGCGGCACCACAAGCACAAGAAGACCAGACACATTTTGTTACTCAAGAGTTTAAACTTAGTTCACGAGAATGACACGGTCAAAGCAACGAGCAAAGAAAGCTATGGCAGAGCTCAGAGCTATGCCTGAGTTGAAAAATTAGCCACGGGATAATAATAAAAACAAGACACAAGAAGTGAAATAAGGTGCTTGAGATGAACATGATGCAAGATTTATGAAGATGCTAAGCTACAAAGTGCACAAACTATTCACGGGGGGCTGATGGTGATGCAAAAAATGCAAATGAAATGATTACACCAAGTTATGCTAACAACGAGAGGGTAACAAGGGAGGTTTTAACACAAATGTACGAGAGATAAATGAAATCGGTGAAGTAAAGCAACAAAGATTAAATAAAGACACTACAAGTTTGGCGGCGCCAAAAACTTGGTAGGAGCTCAAAAGCGTATTTCCTATGTCTTAATCACCCAAGTGCACGGTGCCTTTGGAGGCGATGGCAAGCACGAGTCTTTCCACAGAGAGAACTAGGGTGTGCTATGTTATTCTAAGGCTTTCTCAAGTGTTTTCAAGGGTAAGTGACAGAGATACAAAGGCTTTAGTTTATAGTCTTTATGGTAGGTTGGAGATTACACAACTAAGGCAAAATGAAATACAAGTGATGTAATGACAGGCACTAGGATTATCAAATCCACCCTATTTCAAGTTATGAGCTTCAACTAACTTGAGAATTCTTGTTCTATTACAGGCAAAGGAAGTGTGTCAGGCCACCATATACCTAAGGGGTTTCACCAATTGAGGTTTCAATTTCAGCTCAGAATACTACTCAGAGCATTAGGTGTCTAGTTAAGCACAACTAATCTAAGAGATAGCAATAACAATTAAAAGATGAATTTGAACACACTCAATACAATGTAATCCTAACTACAATGGATGCATGACATTCATTGTGAAAGCGGAGGCATTGATGTGTTAACATTGAAACTCTCTTATCATTCAAACATACACAAGATAATTCAAATGAAGTTGAAACTCGAACATTAAATTAGGGTTTCATATCAATCCTAGCTAAGTAAATTTAGCACATGATGAACATAAAAAGCAGATTTAATTCAAATTCCAAACTAAATATGAACCCTAAAATTGACTAAAAGCTGACTACCTCTCTCCTCCTCCAAACTTCAATATATACTCTTACAATTACTCAAATAACAACTAATTGATGACCCAAACTGCTACTTCTCTCCTTGTTGCGTCTCGATCTCTCCATCGATCATGCGGGGAGTTGTTGGATGAAACCCTAATCCCAACTACCTCAACCCTAGCTTCTAGGGTAAGAGAAGCTAAAGGATGAGAAAGTGTGAATTAGGGTATGGAGGAGGTGGTGCGATGATGTTCTTTGTCGGGCAAAGTGATGATGGAGGTGGTGATGGCTGTGAGAAGCATGGGTGAAGGTGGAGAAGAGGGATGGTTTTCTCTGTTGAAGTCATGGGAGGAGGCAGAGAAAGGTGAGGAGAAATGAGGTTTGCTCGAGTGGTATAGGTGTAGGGTATTTTGTTGTGAAGCGGGTGCGGCGAGGAGACGGGCGAAGTGTGGAGCGAGCGTAGGATTTGGGCTGGGGAAGATCCGGCGGCTCGGGATGAACTGGGGTGATTTGGTGTGGAGCGGGAGTATCGAGTAAAGATGTGCGTGATGGAGCGCAAGTAGGATGTAGCTAGAAGCGATCTCAACGGCTCGGGATGAGCGGGTTCGGATCCGGGTCATGGGTAGCTCTAGCCCATGTCTTCCTTGTTGGGTTGCAACCGATTCGCGCACGGGCTTTGGCTCTGTTCCATAGATGCTTGTCTCCAATTCTTTGCTCTTTTGGTTCGCATTTTCTCCGAGCTTTATTTATTACCTAAAAACACAAAATTAATTAGTACAAATATTTATTCTTGAAAACAAAGAAAATACGAGAATCAGGATAATATCGATTCTTGAGCACAAAAGATGAGTAAAATGCCAATAAAAATGTGTATAAATATGCAATATTTGGCACTCATCAGTAACACATGTCAACTGTGCTTCATAAGTTTCATCTTTATCTGCCACCATCTAGTGCTTACCCCTCAACAATGTCACTGTTACGTGCTAAGCAGGGGACTTAATGTTGATGGTGATTTTTAGTTCAGGGCTAAAATTATAAAACCCCGTATTTAATGTGTCGTCTGCAAAGGGATTGAGCCATTTAAAAGTAATGAGTACCCGAGCCTCTCTACTCACACATGTATTGAGCAATTCAGTATATTTATTCAGAATGGTGCATGTAGAAACAATCCCAAACATTCTGTAAAACTCCCGCCTGCATTACTCATTAGTGTATGGTTTATTGAGTATTTTCCTATGTTATGTTCCCCAGCCGAACCATTAGTATTAGTATGACATGACAATTAGTGTTCACTCGCAGCTGAGTAGCATGAATTTCCCGAAGTATCAAAATTAAGGTCTGCATGAAAATCCTCAATCAAAAGACGCGCTAACTGCTCTCTGAGAATATAAAGAATTTTTTGTCAACACACAGAATTTGTTAAATTTGTTTAATTTTGTGATAACTCACAAGATTCAAGTTTTCGGCCTAATTAATTTGCAAACATTAGGTCTTTTGCGCTTTGTGCAAATATCTCGAACCCTATTGGTCGAGGCCAAACCTAGGTAAACTAGGAAACTGATCCGCCCCGGAGCTAGTAGGATCAAAGTCCTACCAGAAAACAAGAAACAAAAGAGGAACTGTGGAAAATAGGAGCAATGACGAAATAGGCATGACCAACGCCATACAGCCGGCCAATTCGCTCCAATGGGCGCCGCCTGTGGCCGTTGGCCACGCTCCATCTTTCTCTTGCCGGCCCCCTCTCCCATCAGCCAATCAGATCGCTCAAAACCCTTCACACACACTTTTAATAAAGATTGGAAGTTGGTGGGTCGATGCGCCTAATTCCATTAGGAATCTAATCTAGACGGCCCAAGTCAGTCTCAAAAAAAAATCACGGTCGTACGATTTGGACACTTGATTTATTAAGTTTGGCCGCTCCCAAACGCGCCCAAATAGGCATCACCTTGCCACCACAAGCAGCGTGCCAACACCGCTGCTACAATTCGCGCCAAAGCGCCGGGACTGCCTACAAGCCATCCCAAACCGCGCCTGATAATCATCACAGGCGCCATGCCAATTGTCTAGCCAACCTACCAAATCGCGCCAGTATGCCAATTGGCAGGCCATGCCATTCCACGGCAGCAATATACCAATGGCTTCTGTCAAACCAAAGGGAAACCCTATTTTTCTAGTCGTGGCCCAATTATGCCATTATGGGCCCACAACATGCCACAAGCCATGTGGGACCCAGGAGACCCTAAAAATGGCGCCAGCGTCATATTATGATTATGCACGATCGTACATGGACATGCCCACGTTTTGGCCTTACCGTGGTTCCTTTGATCAAAACGGCCAAGGTATTGTTTGCCAAGATACCGCCACGCCGCACCACCTAGCCGTGGGCGCCACTTAGGGTTTTGATATGCCAAACCCTAATTTGGCCAGGGCCATTACGCCGCCCCATGCCAAATATCATCACCTAGGCATTAGTTTGATGTGGCAACTGATCGCTGTCATATGCGTCAAAAATAATTTCACTTTCCTAAAGTATATGATAAGAAAGAGTTCGTTTCCACAGAGAGGCAATTGTAGTTATTATGTATTCAATTTCTTGAAGTAACCAATTGGGGGGATTTCTGATTTTTATGTAAGCAATAAAAGTAAATCAAAAACAAAGTAAATTAGAGAAAGTAATCAATTAGAGAAAGATATTGGTCAAGGAATTCATCTTCAATCTTAAACATGTGCTTGCATATATGATTAGAATTACAATTTAATATCTTTATCATCAAAAGCCTAGAGTATCAAGAGAGCAAGATAATCTATTAATTTCCTAAGTTCATCAACACACACATTAGAGCTACGTATGTGAATTCTACCTAAAGCATAAGCTAACGCCTTGCGCTAATTAAGTTCAATTCCTAGGAGCATTAAGTTTCAGAAATAGGCTAATCAATGCAATTGTCATACATTGCGCATAACAATTCGGACAATGGTCAAACTCTACATATGATTACGAGAGTGTATCACTACAAACAGGGTTATCGCTCGATGAAAAACCCTAAAATAGCTATGGACAAAGATGCAAGTTGAATTGATTGGCCACTCAACTAAAAAAACATCTAATCCTATCACAATACATCAATCATGTGATATTAAAACAGTAGAGATGTGAACGATAATCAAGAGAGAAAACTAATACATAAGTCAAGCACAAGTTTTAGAAATAGGACTACATCCTTAACCAATAATATTAAATTAGTTACTCATAGCTATGGAGTTCATCACAAAAATATTAATTGAATAAAGAAGAAGATGAACAAAAGCAAACCCTAGTAGCGTAAACAAAAGCGGCTCTCTCCTGAGCTCCAAGAATAAAACGTGATTCCCAAAGTTGAAAAAGTCTTTCCTTTAAATAGCTCTCTTGTTCCCAAAATTAGGTCTAATCTTCAAAAGTCCACTAGATAGAAGTCCTCCAAGCCCATGTGTGAGAAAAACCCATGTAGAAAATATGCCCCAAAAGGCATCATAGGAAAAGCGGTATTAATATTATGGCCTAAAATTGGGAGAAGTGGGAGGAAGAGAGCTCGGGTGACCGGCAAAGTCCACAGTCACCGGTCCAACGAGTCAAGTCGGTCAGGTCAATTGACTAGCTCAGTAAGATCATGAGTCATCATCGAGTCAGGCTGTTGCTGTGAGCTAAGCTGGACCGACTTGTCGGCCACTTTGATCTTGCGCGAGCCGATGTTGTGTTGCACCAAGATGGCGCTGCACTGTTTCTCATCCAGCCATAATGGCTAAGCATCTACTCCCATATCACAACTGCAACACACACACAACTCCACCTACAATTATATTCATATTCAGCACCACCATTGCTTCTCATCAGTACTAAAGAACCCATCTCCAGCTGCACCTGTTGCTAACATCACCAGAGCTTGCATTTGAGTCCCATTCGCCACTGCAACTCAAGATCCATTCACAACTTCATAATCTACTTCAATAACATTTTCTGCAGCTCAATACCACCACAATCCTGCTTCAGTTCCACTGCAGCTTCAACAATAAATTCCTGCGAATGCAATCATACTTGCACTATCACCTACACACGGCATCTCATCTATCTCCTCATTCCCCATAGACCTACAACAGCATCAGTGCACCACCTCCTGAGTTCACAGCTCATACTCAGCTCACTGCTAAGTCAGTTGCACCAATTCTTCTCAGCTGGTTCTTGGATCCTGCAGCAGCTGCTTGCAAAACACAACTCCAGGATTTATCCATCCTCTGTAGCGTACACCCGCCAACAAAGCCCATACTTGTAATGCCATCACCTGTACAGTTCATATCCCACCTGCAATTTCAGCTCTTTCTGTTTTGTATCAACAGCCCAAGTTGCAGACCAACAACTCCAACTGAGCTGCAACTTCAGAGCAACACCAGCTCTTGCAATACATCCAAGCTGCAAGCCTTCCCTTCTGCTTATATATTTATTCAATCACTGCAACAACAGCTGCATCATAACTCCATCAAAGACCCATTTTACCAGCAATTACCACCATTTTACAGACCTCCAGGACCATTCTTTGCTTCCAACTCCACCTACCATCTGCATCTCACACCGCCATTGCTTCTACAATTGCATAACTGCAACTGCACAATCCTTGTAACTCCAATACTAGCAGCAGCCTCTTGTTCTTCTCTCAGTTCAGATTCCACTAATGCCTTACTGCAACAACCAATTCAAAAACCCATTCAATCATCAGTTCTGTGTCCATTTGCATCTCTCAATACTGCTTTAAACACAACAACACCAAAACAATCTTCTCGACCATTTTTTTTGCACAATCAATTCATACCACTTGTAATTTCTAAAGAACATCACAATCAAGCACACTCCAAAATCAGTTCAACTCTACCATTTGCAACTACACGACCTTCTCTTGACCCGACTTCATACCTTGTGATCCTCTCATTCATTTTTGTAGCTTTTGTAACAGCTACAACCCTACCAGATTCATTCAAACATCTCAGAACCAACTCCATTCTCAGAACCAAGAACAGCCTAGCAAACCCATTTTGCAGTTTCAACTCTACCTGAACTTCATATACCACCAGAGCCATTGAACCACCAGATTCATCTTCATACCTGCTACATCTCAATCTCAATTCTATCCCTGAATTATCATCACCAACTTCCAAACACCCATCTGTTTAATCTTCCTCTCCATCTGTGAATTGAGTTCTCCTCTGCAAATTACAACTCCAAAATAAACCCTAATCTCATCTCAATCTTCACAGCAGAAAACCCTTCTTCTGTTACCCTTTGTAAACTCGAACTCCATCAGAAACTCACAGAAATTTATCAATCTTCTTCAAATTCGAACCTATTCTCGATTGTAACTACAAAACCCATCTCCTTTATGGCCTCAGATCCTAGCAGCAGCATCTCCTTGATTACCAGCAACTCCACCATTAATTTCTACAGCAGAAGCCCTAAATTCCTTCTCAATCGATCACCAATAGTACAACAATCAAAACCCATCATTTCTTCATTCTTCTTCTTGAATTTCTCCCTTGTAATTTCTCGATCTCTCTGTAAATCTCTATGGCCGCCTTTTCTCACTTTACTCTCTCTGAATTTCAGACGAGAAAGATTGAGAGATGATTCTCAATTTTAGGGCCATGTAGGAACCAAAACTACTATCGGCGCTTGATCGATTGGATAAGGAGCTATGCAACTATCATTTGACACTGTCGTTTCGTAGAAGCCCCACCGTCTATTCGATCTCTTGCTCAGCTGTCGGTGAACTGACAGTTCATTCTTCGCCTCCTTCTCGCGCTCCTTAGCTCCGCTCAATTATAGCTCGCATGTGGGCCTTTGTGCTCCTTTTCGCTCCAAATGGCTAATTTCTTCTTCTTTTGCTCATTGACCGGTTGTCAGCCGACACAAATATAATTACACTTTCTTACTACTCAAATTATATAATGAAGCAAGGGCAAGAAAGGATCGTTCCCACAGAGAGGTCTTGGTTGTCAATATGTTTCGGTATCTTATAAGTAACACGGGGAATTTTCTGATTGTGTGAATAAAATAAACAAAAAAGCGAACAAAGCACGCAAATCAAGGATGTGAAATATTGGGTAAAGGTTTCATCTTCAATTGTAAACAAGTTTATGAATATATGAATAGAATTCCTATTTAATCTCGCTATCATCAAAAGCCATAGAATACCTTATTGCAAGAATATAAAGTAAATTTCCTAATTCATCACACACACATTAGAATTTGCGTATGTGAATTCTACCTAAAGAATAACCTAAGCCTTGCGCTAATCAAGTTCAATTCCTAGGAGCATTAAGTTTTGAAATAGGCTAATCAATGCAATTGTAATACATTGCGCAAACAATTCGAACAAAGGTCAATTTCTACATATGACTACAAGGATGTATCACTACAAACCCTAATCATATCATGCTACTCGTATTCAAGGTTATCGCTCGATGATGAACCTAAAATAGCTATAGATATGGATGTGAGTTCAATCAATTCTAGACTTAACTAAAAAACATTCAATCATATTGCAATAAATCAATCATGCAATTATTATAACCGAGTAGAAATCAAGCGATAATTTTTGAGAAAACTAATTCATAAAAATCATAACTTGGTTGCAAAATCCAACTACATCTTCAACCAATAATAAAAACTTAGTTACTTGTGTTTTTGGAAATCATCACAAAGAATTTAGAAGAATCTATCATGTGAAACCCTAGAAAACAAGTAGAAGCCTCCCTAATGGAGATATCCAGGTTTTAATAAAGACTTTTTTATTTATATGCTTCTCCCATTCCAAAAGGATACTCTTTCCAAAATTAGGTCAAATCTTCTCAAAACCCATCTCCAAGTAGTCCACCAATCCCATGTGTGAAAACATAACTTCTGGAATTTTTAGGTTCAAAGCAGGTCACTGGGATTCTTTGACGTCATCACGAGAATCAGTCACGGTGGCAGGATCCAATCACCTGAAAATTATCTCCGACCACCTGAGCTTGTATCCGACTATCGTAACTCCCAGCAACTCACTATCATTCTCTGCAGTTCATACACTCACAATTCAGAGCCTGATGCGTGTCGTAACCACAACAAATTAATTAATATTTTTCCACCTAATTAACAAGTAATATAGTGTAGTTAAGTTCGTTCCCACGAGGAGCAAGAGATTCTTAGTTGTAAAAATTGTCACAAAAGGGGGTTATAAAGCAAAAGAAAGTAAACAAAGCAATTAAAAGATAAAGTTGAAATCAATAAGAGAGACAAGATCAAGGAATCCTTCTTCGTTGCAAAATAATGATTCAAGTTATGTTTTTCATCCACATGTTATTAGTCACAGATTATCACCAACCGTAGGTAAAGTGACCGCTGTCGTAAGCGACACAAATATAATTACACTTTCTTACTACTCAAAATATAAATATAGCAAGGGCAAGAAAGGATCGATCCCGAGAGAGGTCTAGGTTGTCAAATTGTTATGGTTTCCTATATAAATTAGGGTGTTTTACGATTTTTATGAAAGTAAAACAAACTAAAAGCAAATAAATAAAAGTAAACAAATAGATTCAAGGATAAGAAATATTGGTTAAGGATTTCGTTTTCATTCACTAACATGCTTTTCACAATAACTAGAATTGATATTTAATCTCAACTTTTATCAAAGACCCTAGAATACCTTGATCGCAAGAATATCCCGCAAACCTCCTCATGTCATCAACAAACACATTAAAAGATGCGAATATGAATTCTACCTAAAGGAACAACCTAACGTGTAAAAGCACTAATCAAGTTTAATTCCCTAGATCGTTAAGTTCTATGAAATCAGGCCAATCAAAGCAATTGAACGTGGAAAGCGCACTAATTCAATTTAACAAAGGTTACGATTCACATATGATCATAAGAATATATCACTACAAACTATAATCATATTATGCTACTTGTATCCAAGGAATATCACTTTTGCGTATAATAAACCTAAACTAGCAATAGATGTGATTAGAAGTTCTACCAATTTGCAACTTGACAAAACAATCAATCAATCATAAAACAATATTTTGAGAGAATTGCAAGCGATAATTATGAGACAAAACTAATATATTGAATCAAAGAATCATATTATGTGAAATCCAACTATTCCATAACCAATAATAAACTTAGGTACTCATATTCATGGAGTTCATCACAAGAAGAAAGAGAAGAAACTTCATGGTTCTAAACCCTAGAATAAAGTAGATATAATAATAATAAAACGTGGTCGATAGATCCCCAAAAAGATAGAAGTCCTCTCTTTTATATATTCCTCAATTTCCATAAAGGATACTCCTTCCAAAATTAGGTTTTGTCTTCAAGTCCATTAGTTGGAAATTCACCCGGCCCACCATGGAGAGAAACCCGTGTAGAAATTGTCCCAAAAACGCTCGCCGGAAAACTGGGATTATGGCCGGAATTTCGCCGGAATAGTCATAGGAAAGTGTCTCGGGTGACCAGGCAAAGTCAAACAAAGCCACGTGGGTGTGGTCGAGCAACGGCCGGGTCAGCTCGGTCAACTCACTGGGTCAAACCGGGTCAAGACTCAGCTGAGTCGAGCAGGTCAGTCAGCTGAGTCAGGTTCATATCAAGGTCAGCTGAGTGGTTAGCCTTCCAAGTCAGTCTGTGGCTTCAAGTGCTGCACTATCATTGTGCATCAGCATTCTTGGCCAGCCATCTTGGCCTGCAACTTCTCCATCCATTCCAACCCTGACCTGTAAACCCCGATTCAAAACCATTTCAGCTCTCATTCATTTCCTCCTACGGCACCCCTTTCCTGCAGATCCGTTGCGCCAGAACCCAATCAATAAATCACCACCTTTAATGCATAGACCTGCCACTTGAGCTTAACCAGCAACAGCTTATTAGTTCACCACAAATACTTTCTCTTCCTTGAACTCAACAACTTCCATGATAATGGCACCACCAAGACCTGTTACCAGTTCCATACCTGCGATACCAATTCCTTCTACACCAGTTACTACACACTTCCCTCTCTGCAAGGTGCAAACCATCGGCCCAGCTTCTCTTTTAACCGCAACTGGCATAACCACCTGCTCCATATCCAGCAGCACACTCTGCCTTCCATCCACTCATACTAGCCACTGCAGTCACCAACACTGCCTCAAAACCCTATAGAACTGCACCTGCAATCAACAACAACTGTGTGCATTTCTTGGCTTCAACAGCCTCATCCTACCACCAGTGTACTCGCAATCTCACATCCTCCAGTTGCACACTTCAGCTCAACTTCACTTCATTGCAACCATCTCAGGTCACTTCTCCGCAAAGATAGCAACAACATCCACAGCAAACAACCACCATTCATAATTCCCACCACCTGAAACTCTGCTCCAGTTCCAGCACCATTCTGTCATCCTTGCACTTCTTCATCCACCGTAATTCCAATCCATTCTTTGAGTTTGTTGATATCTAGCCTGCACTATGCCATCTGAGACCACCACTTGTCCCCGCAACACACCCATTCCTTGCTCTGCACACTCAACTCCATTACAGATCAACAGCAGCAAGGTCTCTATCAGTGTCAACCCAGCTCAAATTCCAATTCATTACAGAGCTTCAATTTCTCCATCTGCAGTTCTAACCATTTCTGCACAGTGCCATAACTCCTCAAACCAAGTCATTTTCATTCCTCCTGCTAGTCTGCAAATCAAACAACCCAGCAGCACATCCACTTGCAGCCTGTAATTTCAACAGCATCACTTGAACCAAAACCATTCAACCTCATTTGCTCTGAACCACCACCAACAAATCAGCAAACCCATTTTCTCACAGTTTCAAATTAATCCTTATCAGAATTCATCAAAACTCTTCCATCATTCTCATACTGACAAATCCAGAATCTTCAGTTCCACCAAACCCTAATTTGCAGTTTCTGAATCCTAAATATCTTCAACTCTGTCAATATTAAAACCAAATCGAACCCCATCTTCAGATGCAAATCCTCGACATATAACTCAGCTCCAACCGCAACTTCAATCTCTCTTCTTAATTCCATCACAGCAGACCCATCTCAAATCACTTAAAATCTTTCTCGAATTGTTGAGCTCCAATCTTCCATTCCATCCCTCAACAGAATCATCATCTCTGTGTAAATATTCATCTTCTCCGATTCGATGGCAGCATCGTCTTCTCCTGTGTTCCTTCCTTACACAGCTTCCATTAATCGTTGTTAGACTTAATTCAGAACACACATGCTGTCAGTTGAAAAACTCAGATCTCTTTCCTCTTCACCAACAGAAAGAATTACTCGTCTCCTCCCTGTGTTGATCGATTTCAGCTGTATAGCCTCAGACAACCGCCTCCATTCAGGTGAAGTAATGAATTGAGTGAGAGAAAAAACTCTCGATCTAAAGTCGTAATAGTTGGATTGACCAACCCCTAATCCCAGATAAGGGGCATCCTTGTTGCAACCCCTTAACCATTGGTCGACTCCGGATAGTATTTCTCAGAATAGAAGTGCCCCTTAGCCGTGACTGGGCTCAGATAGCACATGCCTGTGAAATGACACTCTTGCCCTTATTGCTTATGAGTTCTTGTTTTGCCCATAACTTCTTCATACGAACTCAGAATGACTCCATTCTTTCGCCATCGTCTTCATCTTCTCGTCCTCTACACAATGAAAAGTAGAAATCTTGTATTTGAACGAGTTCCAATTGGTCTTTTTGCTCCAAGTGACTCCATTGCACCTAATAAACTCAAAAGCACACATAAGACACATAATTTACAAGAAAACTCGCAAAAAAAGCATAAATACTAGATATTAAATACGGTGTATTCTACACCTATCATAAAGCAGCTAGATCAGTGCTAAACCCCTAAATCCCTTATATCACCGGATACGGAAGTTCTCGACTACCGGATTCTATTTACCAAACCACCTAGTAGTAGATCACTCTAGATGCAATTTAAATAAACACATTAAGATTTATGAACTTATTAGGTTAATATTAGTAGTTAGACTCTTAGATCAAGGTCTACTTGCTAACGTTGTTTTCACACACAATTGCTCCACGGAATCCCTCCGCAAGGTCTCGTGTTTGCTACTTATGTAAAGAGTCAAGAAACGATTACTTATCTCCT
Organism: Papaver armeniacum; assembly: GCA_023531295.1. Taxonomy (NCBI): domain Eukaryota; kingdom Viridiplantae; phylum Streptophyta; class Magnoliopsida; order Ranunculales; family Papaveraceae; genus Papaver; species Papaver armeniacum. Next base: position 165,050 of record JAJJWW010012642.1, read on the forward strand.
AACTTTGACTAGCTTTAGATCAAATTAACAAATCAATTTAGCGTGCACTCTAAACAATCTATCAATCAACCATGAATGTATAAACATTCCTATTAGTAAAAACAAACGATAATCATGTGAAAAACTTCAAGATAGAATTGTAAACAAAACTCAAATCATATATTAAGAACTAGGAATTCATCCTCAATCAATAAGAAAATTAGCTACTCATGTTTTTGAAATTCACACAAATAATTAAAGGGAGAATTTTTCAAGTTCACACAAATAATTAAAAGAAGAATTTTGAAAAGCAAACAAAAACACAAGTGTTGTGTGTGTAGAGAGATGTAAAAAGATATGTAAAAGTGTGTAGAGAACTTCTCTACTTATAGGCTTCAATGTTCTCAATCTTCAAGGAATAGAATCCTCATTCCATAATAATTCAATTTCCAAATTCAAGTCTTTCTCAAATCTTCCATCTTCTCTTTTTCCAAATTTGAGCCAAATTCTCCATCCAATTCCAAATCCAAGTCTTCATACCCATAGGTCTAGAATATTCTCACAAAATTCTGCACATATTGGTCTCTGGAAAATTTGGTATTATGGTTAGAAAATTGGACGGAAAAGTCATAGGAATCTTTTTCTCCGTCGACGAATATTGATCACGACACCGTCAATTTAACGGTCAAACAAGTCAAACTGTTAGTCCACGGGTCAAGGCGGAAAGAGTGACTCGGGCACCGAGTCAACCCATCTTACTCGGCTAAGACGGTCTTATTCACCGAGTTGGACCAGTTTGATCGATCATCCGAATCATTGAGTTGACTCGCTGGCAGTCCGGCCGAGTTCTCGTTTGTTTATAGGACTTGCTCGAGGCCAAACCAAAGCCGTTCTGTCTTCAATTCTGCACAATTTCATATCCTAACATACATCTAACAGTTTGCAATCCACAGCTTCATCAATTTCATGTCTTGCTCGAATCAACAGCGGCATCAATTCTGCCCTGTCTTCTGATAGGTGTAGAATACACCGTATTTAATATCTAGTATTTATGCTTTCTTTGCGAGTTTTCTTGTAAATTATGTATCTTATGTGTGCTTTTGAGTTTATTAGGTGCAATGGAGTCATTTGGAGCAAAAAGACCAATTGGAACTCGTTCAAATACAAGATTTCTACTTTTCATTGTGTAGAGGACGAGGAGATGAAGACGATGGCGAAAGAACGGAGTCATTCGGAGTTCGTATGAAGAAGTTATGGGCAAAACAAGAACTCATAAGCAATAAGGGCAATTTTGTCATTTCCAGGGTGAACACTATACGCAGTCCGAGTAATGGTTAAGGGGCTGCCATTAGGTTAGCCCTTATCAGAAGCGACCAGGCGTAAATAACCATCCCCATTCTTACACATAAACCGAATATCGAGAAATGTTATTTTCTCAATCATTATCATCACCGAAATTGAAATTGGAGAAAGGGGCTGCTTTGTGTAACCATGGAATCGATTCTCTGCTTTGTGAAACCGAGAGATCGAGTTGAGCAAAGAGAGAGGTCAATTGCTTCATTAAAAACCAACCGAGAGAGATGATCTTTGAGACGAATATGGGCGTAATGTCTGTGGTAGCAATTGAGAAGTTGAGGTAATAGAGAGAAGAGGAGGAGTCTGCTTTTGCTATTGAAGAGCAGATCGAGATGAAGAAGGTCTATGAGTTTAATTGAATTTGGAAAGGGTATGAAGATTCTTTGCCAAGACAAGGTGATGCGGAGAGGAATGGAATGGGTTTGAGCTTTGCGCGATTCGGGGTTTTGGTTAGTAATCGAGTTCGTGAAGAAATTGAAAACATGGGTTATTTGTTGTAGTTCGAATCACGGTGAAGAAATCAAGTAATTGAAGCTCGGGGGTCAAGGGGTATGTGAATTGAGAAGCTAAGAAGTATCGAAATGGCGAGTTAGGGTTTTGAATCGCGGGGTTGAATTGGAAATCCTCGGACTTGAATGGAGGTGCTATAAAGATGAGAAGATCGGGATTGGAACTTGAGTTGTTGCTATGGTTTTGGATATAAATGGCGGCAAGAAGAGCAGATGGTATTTCAGAGCAAGCAATGGCTGTTTGAGATGGAGTAGCTTGAGTGATGTTGCGAGTTACATTTGGAAGATGGTTCTTTGGCGGGAGATCTTGAAAATGGAGTTATTCTGATTAAGGAAGGAGTATGAATGGAGAGTGGTCTTGCAGCCGAGCCTGACGTGGCTTTGTTGCAATTGTTGAAGTGAACATGGTGGCGCAATTGGCCATTGGAACTGAGCTACAGGTGCAAACTGGTCTGGTATTGCAGGTCTGAGGAAGTTGATAGTAGCTTGGCTGTGATTGCAGACTAGTTCAGGTGGAAGTCCTGGTTTTATTGGGTTTTGGCTGGAGATTGGGCTGTGATAGTATGACTACGGGGTAAAGTGCTTGTGCTTGCCAGGAGTTGAAATCTTTGTGAGATGGATCGATGCGAGGCCATGCTTACGATTTACAAGGCGGTGCTTGGTGGCAATGACATTGCAAATGGCGAGAATGCGGTAAATTGAAGAAGAAAGGGTTGTGCTCAGTTGGAATTGTAGGCTATGGTTGGGTTCTCGCACTTGGAATGGCCTGATTTTGTGAAAGGGAGTGTCTTTGATCGGATGAAGTGCAGTTGGAGCATTGGTATTCTCGGGGAGAATAAGTCCAGTCTTTGTCAAGTCGCAGTGGTTGGAATGGTGGCTTGAGGCGGTAAAGGCGGTGTTGCGAGTGGAGCTAGTAGTGCCATTGGCCTTATGGTCTTTGAGAGATTGCAGTAGGGCAATGGCATTGCAAGATGGAGGTATAGCTGGTGGTTAAGAAGCCGTGACTAATCTTTGGTAGAGTCGGGGTCTGTATTGCGAGTAAGCATTGAGCCGAGGTGGTGTTGTTCTTTGCCGGGCCATGGAAGGGTCAAGAAGGAGCCGAGTGATGATCTTTGTTGGTTGGCATGGGTTACGGTTCGAGTGAAGGTCATGGAATTACAAGTGATGCAATTGAGCCGGGGCCATGATGGTCCGGCAATGAAGATGGTGCATCGGTGGCTTGTTCCGCAACCGGCTTGCAAAATGGCTCTTTCAAGCCCGGTGGGACCGAGTTAGTCCCAACTCGAGCTTACTCAGTCGACTCTGAATTGAAAAATGGCAACCCTGACTTGAGTTGACCCGATCCAACTCAAACTGCTCCGACCCAGTTGACCCGACCCGAGATGACTCGGTCCTGACCCGTTGACCGGTGGCCGGTTTGACTTGGCCGGTCACCTGAGATGCTATTTCCGCGACTTTTAAGGCGGGATTCCGGCCATAATCCCAGTTTTCCTACGAGCGTTTTTGGGACATAATTTTTACACGGGTTTCTCTCCATGGTGGGCCGGGTGAATTTCCAACTAATGGACTTTGAAGACAAAACCTAGTTTTGGAAGGAGAAAAAGGCTATAAAAAGAGGAATTCTACAACTTTTGGAATCTTATCTCATATCTCCATTAGGGAGACCTCTACTTTTGTCTAGGGTTTCACATGATAGGTTCTTCTAAACTTTCTATGATGATTTCCAAAAACACAAGTAACTAAGTTTTTATTATTGGTTGAAGATGTAGTTGGATTTTGCAACCAAGTTATGATTTTTATGAATTAGTTTTCTCTCAATATTATCGTATGATTTCTACGGGTTACAATAATTGCATGATTGATGGATTGCAATATGATTGAATGTTTGTTTAGTCGAGTCTAGAATTGATTGAACTCACATCCATATCTATAGCTATTTTAGGGTTTTCATCGAGCGATAACCTTGAATACTAGTAGCATGATATGATTAGGGTTTGTAGTGATACATCCTCGAAGTCATATGTAGAAATTGACCTTTGTTCGAATTGTTTTGCGCAATGTATTACAATTGCATTGATTAGCCTATTTCTAAAACTTAATGCTCCTAGGAATTGAACTTGATTAGCGCAAGGCGTTAGGTTATTCTTTAGGTAGAATTCACATACGTGACCCTAATGTGTGTGTCGATAACTTTGGAAATTTACGGAGTATTCTTGCAATAAGGTATTCTATGGCTTTTGATGATAGCGAGATTAAATACGAATTCTATTCATATATTCATAAACTTGTTTACAATTGAAGATGAAACCTTTATCCAATATTTTCACATCCTTGATTTGCGTGCTTTGTTTATTTGCTTTTTGTTTATTTTTATTTACACAATCGAAAATCCTCGGTGTTTTATATAGGAAACCATAACAATTTGACAACCTAGACCTCTCTCGTAGGATCGATCCTTTCTTGCCCTTGCTATATTTATATTTTGAGTAGTAAGAAAGTGTAAATTATTTTTGACGGATTGACACACGATCAAATTTTGGCGCCATTCTTGGGAGGCAGCGGTTGTTAATTGTTTTTGGGTTCTTATTTTTGTATTTAGTTTTGTTTTACTTTTTCTTACTCTTTGGTTTCTAACCGAGTTTTGAGAATCTCGTTTCAGGTACCAATTTCTATGGACGGAGCATATTGGAGCAATCAATACGGCGTTCAACCTCAACAACATGAAAACTATCACCCTTATGGGGAGTATAATCAAAACCAATCCTTTGGCTATGATCAATACTCCACGTACCCTATGAGTTATTCTCATACATATCAACCTTCTTATGGTGGTTATGTAAGTGAGCAACCACAAGGAGGGGAGAATAGTTGTTTTCCTTATAATATTTCCTCTAATTTGGTAGATGAAATGCAACAATTTATGGACAGCATGGAGTCAATTTGTAGACAACCAAGAATGGAACAACTTTCATCGACCGAATGTGCTAATAATAGTATGTTTGGCCCAATTTTTGATCGTAGTTATGATCATCCACCCATTCAAAGGGAATATAATTGGCCTAACAATACTGAGGTAAGTAATTCTACTTCGTCTATGTCGAATGAGTTTTACAAACAAATGGAACACTATTTTCAGAATTTGGATGAATCACTCCAAGAGCTTCAAAGAGGTGTTTCCACTTTAAGACAAGGCATTGATGAGTACAAGGAGGAAATGAATAGTTATGTTGAAAAAGGCGAACCTTCGGGGACTTTTGTTGATATTTGTGTAGTTAACTCGACTCTTGATCGTAATAATGATCATTCGCCTATTCAAAAGGATGAGTTCGAGATTAGCAACACTAAATTCAGCGAGGAACAACTTTATGATGACTATGATAGTGATGATGATTATTATGAAAATACATCGTTTGAACCAACTCATGGTGACATCCCCGAGGAGTGTACAATGGAGTCTTTTTGGGATCAAGATGAAGATGAAGAGGAATATGTTGAAACTTGTGTAGATTACTCAAGCATTGATCTTAATAATGATCAAGAGCCTATTCAAAGGGTGGAGCTTGAGGATGATGCATTTTCGAGTGTTCTAAAAAGGTTTCTTATGATAAAATTTGGATCCGCAAAAAAGAGTATGTGCCTTACAACAAAAAGGAGGAATATGTTGAGAATGTGACCGTTATGACCAATATTGTGGAAGACCCAATTGAGCTTGCAAATGAATGTAATGATGATGTTTATGTCGATACTTTGGTTAAGGCAGAAACGGACGAAGAATGGTTGCAAGGTTTGATAGAGGACCATGATATACAAGAGGTGAATAATTCACTTGAGTTTTTCAAGGATGAAGAGGATTTCATGATACAAGAGATTGTGAAAGGTTTATCTAACCCTTTGCCTATTATTTCTTCGCCTTTACCTCTTATTGGTTTGAATGTATGTGCTTCGAGAATATTGTTGACTGACTTTGTTTCTCGTTTTCCGCCATTAGAGACACTTGATTCTCATACTATGCAGGTTATGGAACAAGAAACCGTGGAAGTACCCGATGTCTATATTCTTTATACACTTCCAAGTGTGGGCAAGAATAAGTGTGGGGGAAGCTTTTATCGGTTCATAGCTTCACTTTTGCTTTATTGTACTAATATTTGTGTGAAGCTAGTGTTTGCAAAACAGGTTCTATGGAAGGATCCCCAACTTTTCCGATTATTGGTGTATGGGGAATGAATCTTACAAGAAGCTAAGTCGGGCCGTCGACTTTAAAACAAGCGCTTAGTGGGAGGCAACCCACCGGTTTTGTATCTCTTATCCTTTTGCTTTTTATTTTTGTTTCGTTTATTTATTTTTTTTACTGTTTTTATATCATATTTGCATCCCTATGTTTAATTTCATTGAGTCCGTCATCTATCTTAGAAGAGAATTATGACGAATACCTTTTCGTCAGAAAATTTCAGACTGCGCGTAGTTCAGTCCAGAGACCATAACTGTCAGACCGTTTATCAAAACACTGTAAAATTTTGACACTGTGTAGAAAACACGTAGGCGAACAACTTTTGTGAAATGGAGTTTTTCCAAATTCCTTACCAATTTGCACAGTTTTTGCGTTTTATCTGCTGTTATGTCAGAATTCAGAACTTTCGGTTTTACACATTGAGGACAATGTGAAGTTTAAGTGTGGGGGAGCATTTATATGTTTGAATAGTTTGTTTTTGACACCATTAGTGGATGGAACCATTTTGAATGCAGGAGTTGAGGAACTAATTAACTAAAAGGGAAGAATATAGCTCAGAAATCACAAATTAACATGATAGTTGTTACCATATCTCGGAATATCACCATATCGCATTCTATTTTTATTTTTCCATATTTATCTATTGTTCTCTAAGTGCTTTGGTGGGTCACTAAAAATCGACGTGTTATTACTGCTAGGATGAAAACTCGCAAAGAAAGCATAAATACTAGATATTAAATACGGTGTATTCTACACCTATCATAAAGCAGCTAGATCAGTGCTAAACCCCTAAATCCCTTATATCACCGGATACGGAAGTTCTCGACTACCGGATTCTATTTACCAAACCACCTAGTAGTAGATCACTCTAGATGCAATTTAAATAAACACATTAAGATTTATGAACTTATTAGGTTAATATTAGTAGTTAGACTCTTAGATCAAGGTCTACTTGCTAACGTTGTTTTCACACACAATTGCTCCACTAATCCCTCCGCAAGGTCTCGTGTTTGCTACTTATGTAAAGAGTCAAGAAACGATTACTTATCTCCTAACTTTGACTAGCTTTAGATCAAATTAACAAATCAATTTAGCGTGCACTCTAAACAATCTATCAATCAACCATGAATGTATAAACATTCCTATTAGTAAAAACAAACGATAATCATGTGAAAAACTTCAAGATAGAATTGTAAACAAAACTCAAATCATATATTAAGAACTAGGAATTCATCCTCAATCAATAAGAAAATTAGCTACTCATGTTTTTGAAATTCACACAAATAATTAAAGGGAGAATTTTTCAAGTTCACACAAATAATTAAAAGAAGAATTTTGAAAAGCAAACAAAAACACAAGTGTTGTGTGTGTAGAGAGATGTGTAAAAAGATATGTAAAAGTGTGTAGAGAACTTCTCTACTTATAGGCTTCAATGTTCTCAATCTTCCAAGGAATAGAATCCTCATTCCATAATAATTCAATTTCCAAATTCAAGTCTTTCTCAAATCTTCCATCTTCTCTTTCCAAATTTGAGCCAAATTCTCCATCCAATTCCAAATCCAAGTCTTCATACCCATAGGTCTAGAATATTCTCACAAAATTCTGCACATATTGGTCCGCCGGAAAGCTGGTATTATGGCCGAAAATTGGACGGAAAAGTCACCGGAATCTTTTTCTCCGTCGACAGAATATTCCGTCACGACACCGTCCAATTTAACGGTCAAACAAGTCAAACTGTTAGTCCACTGGGTCAAGGCAGAAGAGTGACTCAGGCACCGAGTCAGCATCTTACTCTCAAGAATCGGGTCTTATTCACCTGAGTTGGACCGGGCTGGATCGGTCATCTCGAATCATTGAGTTGACTCGCGAACCGCAGTCCCACCGAGTTCTCGTTTGTTTATAGGACTTGCTCAGGCCAAATTCAGGCCGTTCTGTCTTCAATTCCTGCACAATTTCATATCCTAACATACATCTAACAGTTTGCAATCCACAGCTTCATCAATTTCATGTCTTGCTCGAATCAACAGCGGCATCAATTCTGCCCTGTCTTCTGATAGGTGTAGAATACACCGTATTTAATATCTAGTATTTATGCTTTCTTTTGCGAAGTTTTCTTGTAAATTATGTATCTTATGTGTGCTTTTGAGTTTATTAGGTGCAATGGAGTCATTTGGAGCAAAAAGACCAATTGGAACTCGTTCAAATACAAGATTTCTACTTTTCATTGTGTAGAGGACGAGGAGATGAAGACGATGGCGAAAGAACGGAGTCATTCGGAGTTCGTATGAAGAAGTTATGGGCAAAACAAGAACTCATAAGCAATAAGGGCAATTTTGTCATTTCCAGGTTGAACACTATACGCAGTCCGAGTAATGGTTAAGGGGCTGCCATTAGGTTAGCCCTTATCAGAAGCGACCAGGCGTAAATAACCATCCCCATTCTTACACATAAACTCGAATATCGAGAAATGTTATTTTCTCAATCATTATCATCACCTGAAATTGAAATTCAGAGAAAGGGGCTGCTGTGTAACCATGGAATCGATTCTGCTGCTGTGAAACCGAGAGATCGAGTTGAGCAAAGAGAGAGGTCAATTGCTTCATTAAAAACCAACCGAGAGAGATGATGCCGAGACGAATATGGGCCGTATGTCTCGTGGGGTAAATGAATTGAGAAGTTGAGGTAATAGAGAGAAGAGGAGGAGCTGCTGCTATTGAAGAGCAGATCGAGATGAAGAAGGTCTATGAGTTTAATTGAGCTGGAAAGGGTATGAAGATTGCTGCCAAGACAAGGTGATGCGGAGAGGAATGGAATGGGTTTGAGCCGCCGCCGATTCTGTGGTTTTGGTTAGTAATCGAGTTCGTGAAGAAATTGAAAACATGGGTTCATTTGTTGTAGTTCGAATCACGGTGAAGAAATCAAGTAATTGAAGCTCGGGGTCAAGGGGTATGTGAATTGAGAAGCTAAGAAGTATCGGAAATGGCGAGTTAGGGTTTTGAATCAGGGTTGAATTGGAAATCCTCAGACTTGAATGGAGGTGCTATAAAGATGAGAAGATCAGGATTGGAACTTGAGTTGTTGCTATGGTTTTGGATATAAATGGCAGCAAGAAGAACAGATGGTATTTCACAGAGCAAGCAATGGCTGTTTGAGATGGAGTAGCTTGAGCCGATGTTGCAGGTTACATTTGGAAGATGGTTCTTTGGCGGGGAGATCCGAAAATGGAGTTGTTACGATTAAGGGAAGGAGTATGAATGGAGAGTGGTCTTGCGGTAGAGCCTGACGTGGCTTTGTTGCAATTGTTGAAGTGAACATGGTGGCGCAATTGGCCATTGGAACTGAGCTACAGGTGCAAACTGGTCTGGTATTGCAGGTCTGAGGAAGTTGATAGTAGCTTGGCTGTGATTGCAGACTAGTTCAGGTGGAAGTCCTGGTTTTATTGGGTTTTGGCTGGAGATTGGGCTGTGATAGTATGACTCTGGGGTAAAGCTGCTTGTGCTTGCCAGGAGTTGAAATGCTGGCAGATGGATCAGATGCAGGCCATGCTTACAGTTTACAAGGCAGTGCTTGGTGGCAATGACATTGCAAATGGCAGAATGCGGTAAATTGAAGAAGAAAGGGTTGTGCTCAGGTTGGAATTGTAGGCTATGGCTGGGTTCTGCACTTGGAATGGCCTGATTTTGTGAAAGGGAGCTGTGCTGATCAGATGAAGTGCAGCTGGAGCATTGGTATTCTCAGGGAGAATAAGTCTGGTGCTGTGCAAGCTGCAGTGGTTGGAATGGTGGCTTGAGGCAGTAAGGCAGTGTTGCAGGTGGAGCTAGTAGTGCCATTGGCCTTATGGTGCTGAGAGATTGCAGCCGGGCAATGGCATTGCAAGATGGAGGTATAGCTGGTGGTTAAGAAGTCATGACTAATCTTGGTAGAGTGCAAGGGTCAGATTTGCAGAGTAAGCATTGAGCTGAGGTGGTGCTGTTGCTGCCAGGCCATGGAAGGGTCAAGAAGGAGCTGAGTGATGATGCTGTTGGCTGGCATGGGTTCTGTCAGTGAAGGTCATGGAATTACAAGTGATGCAATTGAGCCAGGGCCATGATGGCTGGCAATGAAGATGGTGCATCAGTGGCTTGTTCTGGCAACTGGCCTGCAAAATGGCTCTTTCCAAGCCCGGCCGACCGAAAGTTAGTCCCAACTCGAGCTTACTCAGTCGACTCCGATTGAAAAATCTGGGCAACCCCGACTTGAGTTGACCCGATCCAACTCAAACTGCTCCGAAACCAGTTGACCCGATCCGACCCGAGATGACTCGGCCCCGACCGTTGACCCGGTGGCCGGTTTGACTTGGCCGGTCACCCGAGATGCTATTTCAGGCGACTTTTCCGGCGGGATTCGACCATAATCCCAGTTTTAGGCGAGCGTTTTTGGGACATAATTTTTACACGGGTTTCTCTCCATGGTGGTAGGGTGAATTTCCAACTAATGGACTTTGAAGACAAAACCTAGTTTTGGAAGGAGAAAAAGGCTATAAAAAGAGGAATTCTACAACTTTTGGAATCTTATCTCATATCTCCATTAGGGAGACCTCTACTTTTGTCTAGGGTTTCACATGATAGGTTCTTCTAAACTTTCTATGATGATTTCCAAAACACAAGTAACTAAGTTTTATTATTGGTTGAAGATGTAGTTGGATTTTGCAACCAAGTTATGATTTTTATGAATTAGTTTTCTCTCAATATTATCGTATGATTTCTACGGGTTACAATAATTGCATGATTGATGGATTGCAATATGATTGAATGTTTGTTTAGTCGAGTCTAGAATTGATTGAACTCACATCCATATCTATAGCTATTTTAGGGTTTTCATCGAGCGATAACCTTGAATACTAGTAGCATGATATGATTAGGGTTTGTAGTGATACATCCTCGAAGTCATATGTAGAAATTGACCTTTGTTCGAATTGTTTTGCGCAATGTATTACAATTGCATTGATTAGCCTATTTCTCAAACTTAATGCTCCTAGGAATTGAACTTGATTAGCGCAAGGCGTTAGGTTATTCTTTAGGTAGAATTCACATACGCAGCCCTAATGTGTGTGTCGATAACTTTGGAAATTTACGGAGTATTCTTGCAATAAGGTATTCTATGGCTTTTGATGATAGCGAGATTAAATACGAATTCTATTCATATATTCATAAACTTGTTTACAATTGAAGATGAAACCTTTATCCAATATTTTCACATCCTTGATTTGCGTGCTTTGTTTATTTGCTTTTGTTTATTTTTATTTACACAATCGAAAATCCTCGGTGTTTTATATAGGAAACCATAACAATTTGACAACCTAGACCTCTCGTGGGATCGATCCTTTCTTGCCCTTGCTATATTTATATTTTGAGTAGTAAGAAAGTGTAAATTATTTTTGACGCTTACGACAGCGATCATCTTCATCACCAGAACCCATCGTTGCAATATCATCTGTTGTAGCTTCATTGAGCACCAACACCCACTTCTCTATCAGTTTCTCAACAACATCGATTTCCATCCACAGACCCCATCTCCTTGAGCTTCAATTCGTTCATCGATTCCGACCAAACCATCACCGTACTTGAACCATTACGCCGACCAACAACATCAATCCCCTGAGAGTCTTCTCTGATTCAAACCCCATCTCCCTGAGCTTCAACTCTTCAATTGCAGAGATTCAAACATGAACTCTGTGTACTTCTCGATTCCCCGAGTTCGTTCATCAATCCACAGACCCATAGCAGCAGGAACGAGCTCTTCGGATTCAAATCAAAACCCCTCTCGGGCTCCTGCAACTCAACCTAGCCTCATACCCATGAAAATCATCACTCCCTCACTTTCCACTCTCGAGTCTTGATCGCAACATCTTTAGATCGAAACCCATCAATTCCATTTACACACCATCATCTCTCGCCGCGATTCAATCTTGAATCAAACCATAACTTGAATTCATCGTCTCTGTTCTTGATTCGATTTGCCCCAAAACATCATCAATCTTCTCTTAATTCTTCAACGAATGCCTTCAATCCGCCTCTCAATTTCTTGGATTTAATAACAAAGACGGCTTTCTCGCTTTTCTTGCCTCTTTTCTCTTCTTTCGGATGCAAATAATGATTGAGAGGAAATGGTTGAGAATAACTTCTCGAGCTAGGGTTATAGAAGTATGGTTATTCAGTTGTCCGGGTCACCTTGATAAGGGCTACACATATATCAGCCCCCTAACCATTCTTTGGTTGTCTTTTAATACTCCTCCAAAAGAGAGTTGCCCCTTAACCTTGACTGGGCTCCAGGATAGTGATCGCCCATGAAATGACAATTTTGCCCTTTTGCTCAAATTAGGTGATTTCTTCTTCTTTTCATTCGTGCGACTCCATAGTAGCTATAAAACTCAAAACAAGCGTAAAATACATAATTTACAAGAAAAATAGCAAAGAAAGCATAAACAATAGATAGTAAATAGGATGTATTCTACACCCTATCGAGCCATATTTCACAAATGCACCATCTAAACTAACTCTTGGATTCTTGCGAAACGCGCCCAAAAGCGTGAATCATAGCTCATATACCCGCCGCCAAATCTTACATCCGACTCGTACCCCTTCATGATTCGGTGAAACTTTACAATTCCCACTTTCCATTCCGAAATCCGACAACCGGAAGTAGCACCACCGCTCGCCATTTCGCCGTTTGCTGCACAATTTCTGCGTTTTTCTGTTGCGATTTGCGCTACACATTTCAGCCATTTTTGCTTCCATCCCCAGTATATCACAAGCTAGCCACAATCACCTGCAGACGCGCTACTAGCCATTTGGTGCAAAGTAATGAAGACCGATGCACCATCACCGCATTCTTCCCATGACAATCACCCGTTCGGCCTACACAACATCCAAAGACCAACCCATGAACCATTCTCTCGCCGTCACCGAAGCTACAAAAATATTCGCTTCAACCCTCTCGACTTCACTTTGCATTGCCAACTTTATTAACTACAAACGTTACTGAGCCTCCCCGTCCATTGTTCTTCTCTTTCGCGGCTACAACATCGCTGCCCGTGTCTCAATATCAATTCCACCACCAATGCCGTTAATCCACCAACTTCCATTTCAGTTCACCGAACATCAAGCAGCGACATAGCCTCAGTAAACCTCATCCGCAGTTCACTTCGCCTCAACTCCACAAACATTCGACGGGTGGTAGTTCGGTTCATCTTCGCAAGTATAACCTGCACCTGTAGGTACCTTCCCTAGACATACATCTAAACATTTCAGCTGCAATACCACCATCTGTTTCAGCTCTACCAATCAACTCAGCCATCTTGCAACCGCAACGAGTCACAGCGACACGGCTAGTCCACCATCTCGGCCGCCGCAACTCAAATGCAATGTACCAATGCTTCACCATTCCAGCCCCAACAACTACCATTAACCCGAATCCGCAATGTTCTCCTTCTTTGTCGCCAATTACCACACTCGCTTCGCACAACCGCAACTCCAATCCCAGTGCTCCATTGCAGCCAACAACTCATTCATGACCTCCATTTCTAGTTGCACTTCTCGAGCACCATTGCTTAAAATATCGTGCAACAACCAATTTCCTTCATCGCTTCTCACACTCACCAGAACCATGGTCTAGCCGATAGCAAGGCTGCTTCAGTCAACTAGTTGCACTGAACTCCTTGTTCTTGTTGTTGTCTTTCGTTGCTCTTCAAATCCCTCCATACAAACCTTGCCATCATTGCCAGATATCCCTCTCATCTGCAATGCCATTTCTCTACAGCATCACCAGGACCATCTCTGTGGCTGCATATAAAATCCACCAACACAATTGCTTCATTACCACCGTCATCTAAGCTGCACTTCTCCCCATTCCTGCAACTGCAGCTGCTTCTTGACTTCTTCAAACTCTTTTCATTGATCACCAGTCAGCCACCAAGCTCTTCACTTCTTCATCGCCGCCATCAAAAGCAACTCCACCAAACCTCATTATCGATAATCAATGGCAGCAACACATACTACCGATCATTGTAACCCCTTGTGTAACCAAGTGTGGTGAAACACGGGGAACCGAACTAGTCATTGATGGGTTGGACATCTGCTCGAACAGTTTATAGGCGTTTTGCTCATTTGGCAAAGGTTGTGTGCTGCTTGTATATTGAGATCACACAACTCCTTCCCCGCAAATAATCGAATTCACATAACACACAAAACCCATCAACCATTCGAGCTCTAAGGACTTCATCGATCTTTATCATTCATCAAAGACAAACCGAAGGCAAGAATCGCTGCTCCTTCTAGCCAACACAATTAATGACACTTCATTCGATCGACTATCCATACCCATAGCAATCCTTGGCGATACACCCATCGAAACTTGGCTAGGAATGACGGTAACAAATCTTGGAGCAACCGGCAAGTACCGCGCAGAAACACGGCTACTTTCCTGCATTTCACGACTTTGGGTTCCTCTCATTTCTTCGTTAATGACCCATAATCACCATTAGATCCGATTCTTCTTTCTAATTCGAACTCAAAACCGACTCCGACTCGATTTGAGATAACCCTAATTCAACCTTCATCTATTTAACAAAGAGTAAAGATCAATCTCTTCTCCTTCTTCCCCGTAAGATACAAAGTTGCCGTATTCATCACTACTTTCATCATCTCCGATCGAACTTCCCGGATCTCGAATTAATCTCTTAACATCGCCTCTTTTTCCTCTCGTCTCTCAATTTCAGACAAAAGACACAATAATGAGAAGAGGTTTTGGGGCTGTAATGAATGCAATTACTTTTGTAGACACCCAAACATTATTGTATAAGGGCCACCATTTGAGTGCCTATTCTTGTATTGTCGGGGTTTTAGAGAACCGACAAGCTTAATCATTCATTTTGCTCATAACTCTCTCAATTGATGTCGGAATGGCCTCATTCTTTCGCAGCTAGCTTCGTCTTTTCGCTCTCTTTAGCATGACGAGAAGAATCCCAAGATTCCAGCGAGTTCCACTTCCTTTTGCTCCAATGACTCCAAAACACCTATAAAACTCAAAAGCAAACATAAGATACATAATTCACATGATAATAGCAAAGAAAGCATAAATACTAGATATAAAATTAGGTGTTTTAGACACCTATCACTCATAATGACTCCATTGCACCTAAACACTCAAAAGCAAACATAAGATACATAATTTACAAGAAAAGTAGCAAAGAAAGCATAAACAATAGATAAATAACAAGGTGTTTACAACACCTATCAGCAACTAGAGTTAATATCATTAAGCCATATTTGGGTCCAACACCAATATGCCAAGATGTAGCAGGCGCCACCTTGCCGCTACGCCATTGGCAGGCGCCACATTGTCATTGTGCCACTAGCAGGCGCCACATTGCCATTGTGCCACTAACAGGCGCCACATTTCCACTGTGCCACTATGCCATTATGCTGCCTAGCTTGCGTGCGATTGGTCGGAATAACTAGGTCTTGCACATTAAACCCGCTCAGTAACTTGTTGCACATTTTTCCACGAAACACTCTAGACATCAAACATGTCACAAATTGGGGATACTCATTAGGGTATTGGTATGGCGGTTTACAGCGTGCGGCGTGCAATGCGCCCATTACGAGAAAGTGTCAGGAAAGAGCGGACTGTTAGATAGCAGTAAGAGAATAGTGGGTGTAAGGCTGACCAGTTTTCCCTCACAATGGGAACGTTATGGTAAACCGCTTCTACACAACCCCACTTCTCCACTATTTAACTGTCCCCACTTCCTACGAGATCAAGGAGGCTCAATGACTTGTATAAATAGGTTTTCAACCTATTTCGACCAACAAGACAGTTTTGGTTAACAACAACACAAGTATTCAGAAAAACATCAAGAACTGATAGCTTACATTCCACAAGCCAGTTCCAAATTCTGGTACAAGTCATAAAACAGCCACACCCTCAAAATTCAATATTTTGATCTCAACACCTTCTTCGCTTCCCTCCCTAAGATCAACCCTTCTCCTTCACTTTGTGACCGAAGCAAGTCTGGAACGACCATTTCTTGGTTTAGGCCAGAATTGTACAGATTGATCTCTCAAATCCAAAGTACTCTCGTGTAGTGCATTTGTTTAGGGTTTAGATTCGTTTCTCGCAAGACACCCAAATTTACCATTTCAGTGAGAATCAGTTTTTACCCCAAAACAACTTCATATCATTGGTGATGGTAGCAATACTAATTGGCTTTTTGATATGTGGGATCCTTTTGAAAGACTTGTGGATTGGGTCAGTAATGATATTATTGAGAATTTGTTCCCTAATACCGATGATAATGTTAGTCACTATTTAGATGATAATGACTGGGGTTTTCCTGATATTATAGATGAAGAGCAAGTTGTTATACTTGATCAAATTAAAGAGGTTGAGTTTGCAAGGGAGGAACCTAGTAGTTGTTTGGAAACCTTATCCTTATGGTGACTTCACTATGAAACATTCTTACAATGCTTGGCTGGTTCAGGGAAAAAGATTTTTTGTCATAGTCTTGTTTGGTTTAAGTCCCATACATCGTGTCATTATTTTATTTCTTGGTTGGATTTTCATGGTAGGCTGAAAACTAAGGATAAAATGGTGAAGTGGGGTTTACTTTAGACTTCTATTTAACCTCTATGTGATTATGGTAATGAGACTGTTGAGCACATTTTTCATGATTGTAGCTTATCGATGGGTATTTGGTCAAGGCTTCTTCTTTAAATGGGTTATGTTAGGGAGGTCTACAGCAGTTAGCTTGAGGAAGTGAAGTAGTGTATGCGTGCTTTTGCTGGGTTGAGTCTGGTGGCTAGGATGAAGAGGATAATCCTTAATTTCTTTGTGTATCATATATGAAAGGAGGGGAATGTTAGACCAGTAAATTCAGTCATGCTGATCAAATAGGACACGCCATTATGGAGGATGTGAGAATAAAAATTCTTTTTATCAAGAGCCATGTAAAAGACTCCCCCATTGTTAGAAGTTTTATGCATAAATGGAATCTTAACTTCACATTTTATCAAATTAATAGTAGTTTTTATGCTTGGTTGGTCCCTGATACTAATAAGATTACGAAGAACTCAGTTGGGTCCAGGGGAGACATTCAGGTGGATGGGAAGCACTTTTAAAGGACAGTAAAGAAGGATTTATTGTTGTTTCTATGGGGGTGGTCCTCCTTTAACTATTGAACATGAATTGTAAGGGGTTGAGTTGGGTCCGAATCTTGCAAGGGTGAGGAATATTAGGAAGGTGCGTATTGCTATTGATTCCATGATTATCTATAACCTGCTTAGTATGAATGAGAAAAAACCTCCTTGGAGATTATTGCAAATCTAGAGACAGGTGATGATGTTATGGAACTAAAACTAAGATAAAAATCCAGTTCCTGTCATTATGTTGTGTGTTAAATCTCAAAGAATTTAGTTTGATGAATTTCAGCTTTTGCTCATCATTCATGATATGAGTCTTGTGCTCTCATATCATGACTAGTTAGTATCTCAATTATTGTGTTGTATGTATGAATAATTCATTCTACCTTTCTGAAAGATGCACTTAGCGTTCCAATTTAATTAGCACAAAGACAACAAACTAGAGTCTGGAGGGAATTGGGCAACCAAGAAAACTTCCTCCAAAGAAAGAAAAAAAGCTCTAGTTCATTCAAATGATAAAAGATGAATTAGGGTGTGTTAATGCGAGTTTTACGGACTACATGGATTACAGTTATATGATAGCTATATTCCGTGCATAAGGATGTAAACTATGTCGTAGGTTTCTTATATCAAACTATCTTTAAGGCATCATATTGGATTCTTGCTCTGGGGAAACAAACTATGTCGTAGGTTTCTGTCACAGTGTAGAATGTAGGGGCTATCAGGTTGTGTGCCAGTAGTAGTTAGTTAGGGGGTGCCCATATAGTTATAGTGCCTGTCTTTAGTAGTATTTAATGGTTGGTTTAGATTATCCCACCTGGAGTGTTACTAGCCATCAGATATTGAGAGAGTGACCTAGCTTTATATACTCGATTTATACGTAATGAAACTCTTATCGAAATTTATGAAATGAAACCATTGTTGGCTGTGCTTATAAAACACAGATTTGTCCTGAATCAATTGATTTAGGAGGTGTTTATCACCAATTCTATCCTTCTGTTTGTTAATTTGTTGTATATTCACAACAATTGGCATCAGAGCCGTTCTATCCATTCAAAATCAGTCAAATTTTTTTTTATCATGGATCAGAAACTAAAAGCAGCTTTAGAAGCATTATCAACAGATGTAACTGCTAAGCTTGCTTCCTCTGCAACCACTTTAGACATCTTTCAAGAATATAATCGCAACTTCAGTAACATCTTGGATGAAATTTTCCCTACCCTTTCTCCATATATTGCTGATGAAAAAGCCTCTACCAAGTCAGACGTGGTCGATTCAATTCCTTCTACTGTCATTGAAGTAGGTGATTCTCCCGATTTCGAGTTGCATTCTTCTGATATCGATGAAGAATAAGATGAATCCGCAGATGAATCTCTTGATTGCAAGTTGCTTCCGCCATTTTGCTTTGAAGAAGATGTATATTCACAATAATTGTATATTTTTCTTTTGTATATTCACAAAGATGTATATTTTTCTTTTGTTGACATTTACAAATTTGGTGTTGTTACAAATACTTCTTGTGAGTTGGTTCTTGTTGCGTAAATTATGATAGATAATTACACAGATGAAATGGTTTCTAAGCTTGTTTCAAAACATGGGTACCAATTACTTGCACATAATGAATTGTTGTTACAATTTAAGAGTGGCTTCTATGTGAAGAAGGAGCAACGGAAGAAAATTTTCTGTGTTATTGTTGTTTTGCAGTTTGTAATCTCAAGGCTCAACGTGTACAGCCATACCCACTCAATACTTCAATGGCCTTCTCACATGGTTTACGTAAAATGTACCTCTGTATTTATCTCATGCACCAACTTTCAAGCTCTACAGTGTTTTTCAATAACAAGTTTGGGGCAGAAATTTTTTTCTTATAGTTAACAGATAAGATACCTTCCCAACTGCTTCAAGTTTTGAATCCAGCTGGTGATCATGAATATTATTATTGTATTCCACTTGGGATTTTGAATGAGGAAGAATATTTCCTACTGCTCATTGTGCTTCATGTTCCAAAAGTGTGGTTAATGGCCGTCTTTTCAAGGTGGGAATACATAAATTTTTCTAGGAATTTTTGGAGTGTGAGAGATGTCAACTGGATTGTTATGGGTTGTCTTTCATTTCTGTGTTGGGATACAAATTGTTATTATCAGCAACTTGCAGATACTCTCATAAGGACCCAAAGTTTGGTGTTTCTTAAGGATGGTACCACATGTGCAGGCAGTCAAGTTAGTGGTGGTGTAATTAAATGAACATACAGCTGAACCACGACTTCTTTTACTGGAAATTGCACAAGACTTTGTAGGTTTACCAACTGCTGAATTTTCTCAACCACCTACTTACTGTCGCAACCATCTAATTGGTCTCTACAAATTTGGTTCTCGTCGATATTCAATTACTGTGTACAGCTGCGGGTTGGGTTTGGTGTATCAAGCGAGAGAAGCCTATATAATTGGATACCTAAGGTGGAAATTCAAATTAGTCTCATCTGGATTGTGGTGTAATATATGTTGTGCAGCTGGGATTCATAATCTGGTTGTTGCACATGGTGTCGCTAAGCTCATTTGTGTATTGCTGAAAACGCTTGAGCAGTTTGAAATTCTCTTCCTTCATAAATTAGTGGGCAGTGTAGTCTGGAGACGACTTCGTGGTGACGCTGATATTTTCTTGCTTCAACTTGGTCCACATAACACTTCACAAGACTCTTATGACATTATTCAATCTGTTGTTGGACAATCAGCTACCACAATTGTTAGCAGTCGGTGCCATTTTCGGAAAATCAGTCCTTTTCAGCGCCCTCGATTGCTTACATCTCATGCGGTATTTGGGAAGTTTCTGCTACACAAGAGAGTTAGATTGACAGTTGGACACTCAAGTATTCAAAGAGTACTTGGAATTCAGGCCTTTCTCGTGGTACTTGAGATTCTACACAAGTTGGTCAGGATAGAGTACTTGAGATGGAAGTTCAGATTCCATTACCAACCACTTATGAAGATTCTACCGTTTTTTAGAAGTTGTTGCCAGTTCTTAAGCAGGGGTCTCTTTTTGCAATATCTCTTACATGCATCTGTGATCTATGGAGCTCTCACTGTCATCCGAAAGGCTGAAAGGAGGGCTTGGAAACACAATTCCCATCCTTGCTACCACCTCTGTTGTATGGGGTTTCAACCAGTGCGGAGTTATTTCAAACTGGAGTTTGATGGCGGGATAATGGTACTTCCATTCAGGCTTATAGTGGTTCACAATCCAAAGGTACTCCTAACAGTATATGTGTATTCATTGGCATTATTGTTACTGTGCTTCTCATGTGTATTCCGAGGTGCTACGACGACCACAAATGGTGGGGAATCTATCGACTACAGACACATTGGGTGCTTCTCCAGGTACAGCATGCGCGGTCTCCCCAACTTTTGGTGCTTCACTCTACTTCCATCCTTGAGGACAAGGATGTTTTCAAGGGGAGTGGAATATCACAGTGTAGAATGTAGGGGCTATCAGGTTGTGTGCCAGTAGTAGTTAGTTAGGGGGTGCCCATATAGTTATAGTGCTTGTCCTTAGTAGTATGTAATGGTTGGTTTAGATTATCCCACCTGGAGTGTTACTAGTCAGTGGGATATTGAGAGAGTGACCTAGCTTTATATACTCGTGTAATCTGTAATGAAACTCTTAACTGAAATTTATGAAATGAAACCATTGTTGGCTGCGCTTTTTAAGCACAGATTTGGCCCGAATCAATTGATTTAGGAGGTGTTTATCACCAATTCTATCCTTCTGTTTGTTAATTTGTTGTATATTCACAACAGTTTCTTATATCAAACATTGTCTATTTGTTTTCTGAAAAAATTAGTCATAAGTACCTGAATTAGTAGGACATTGATCTAATTCGTCATGAATTCTTCTACTCAGTAATACCATATGATGCGAAATATTTTTGTTGGAGTTTTTCCTTGGTAAAACTTTTTTCTACCTCGGCTGAATAAAACTAAAACTTAAAAGTGCGAAAGGGTGTTGTTGGGATTCAAAACAAAACTGATCAAGTGAATATGCAATCCATGTCAGCAATAATCCATCACGCATGTCCTTAGCTTATGCGTTATGCCACAACAGGGTTTGTTGCACGGCCTGCTTACTAA
Source organism: Papaver armeniacum (assembly GCA_023531295.1). Lineage (NCBI taxonomy): Eukaryota > Viridiplantae > Streptophyta > Magnoliopsida > Ranunculales > Papaveraceae > Papaver > Papaver armeniacum. The sequence continues at coordinate 186,423 of JAJJWW010012642.1, forward strand.
TTTGGTTTACAAGGAGATAGAAAGGACAATGAATTGGTAATGACACAGGACTGGCTCAGCCAGGATTCCATCACGGCATCACCATGTCATTCGGAATGACTCATTCCAGCCTTCCAGGCCCAATATCAAACACCAAAATTTTGTGCAAAGTGTAAAACCTAGAGCCATTAGTGCAGTTATACTGCAACTAATTTCATATACTGCTGCACTTTCTAGAAGTTACCAATTCAAAAGAACCATCTCGCACCCATATTCTGATTTTGGCCAAAGAGAAGTACTGTTTTTGGGCGCAATGTTGGTAATAAGAAGATTATAGGCCGCTTCTATCCATGAAAAACAAGAAATAATGTAAAATGAAAGGTAATAGTAGTCCCACATTGGTTGTATACGATTAAAGATGGAGAAAACAATCCTATAAGACAAGCTTGGAATGCAACTCGAAGTCATACTTACCTGGACGGGGTCTATGGTTGATCAAGAAGGATCATGGCCTAGGTTAGTGACTTCCATTGCACTTCGGAAGGGCGCTCGCCTAAGATCTCCCCATTGAGGGAGAGTCTACGTCATAATTTGTTCCTGAGGGGGAACGCGTCCGCGCGGCCCCTGCCAATTCAAACCCAAAACTTCTCAGCTGCTCCCTTTCCCTAGTTCCACCTGAAATGCCACTTACGCAGTTTTTCTTGTTCTCGCATTTTTGAAGAACTTCGGGCAGAACATTAGGGGTTGATCTGAAGCTTATAGTCAAGTTCGAAGCTGAAACTATGATGGATAATGCATCTATCCAGCAGAAGTACTTCACTGAGAAATCTGACCATCAAAATTTGTGCGCATTCCTGCATTAGGATTCCATTTGTTGTTTGCAATGGTATATGGGGTTTAATTGCAGTATTTGTGCGCATTCACTGATTGTAGAATACTTCTAGCTCTATCACTTTATTATAATTTCCACTTAAGTTTTCACTAAGATGTTGGGAAAACTCAATTGTAGTGCTAGTGATAGGCCAATTCTGTAAATGATGTCATTTCCTCACAACTGAAAACTCCAGAGTATAGTTTGAATAGGAGGGCCTCTGCCTCTCTAGAAGTAGCTTAGATTGCATATTTTTTCGTTAGAAGTTCACAATACTACTTATCACAAAGTTGCTTGGAAAAAAAAAATCATCACAAAGTTTTATTGGATTTCATCTTTCGAACTAGAAATCAAGTCTAACAGATTCTCAGCAGGGACATTATTCAAGTTGTGAACTTCTTGATCATGTCAAGCAAGTCTATGGAACATTCTGGATTTCATAAAGATGTAAAATGACCAGATACTTTGAAATTAAAATACATGAGCAAAAATCATGGAAACTGAGTTTCATTGCTAACGTTGTTACTTATCACACACATTGTATTCAAGAAACAATAACAATGGAGAAACAAATCAAACACATAGTAAAAAACTAACAACTGCGTTTTAGTACATTGTTTTCACATCCCTAAATGTAAGTAAATGGCAAATGTTAAAACATCTGGATGCATTTAAACTCTCTACACTAGCTATAAAATTTCAGTTGGATCTAGCTAAGACCAACTGTGTAAAAATGTTTCAGTTGGTAGTGACTTGCAATGAAATGCGACTAGTCCCACATAGGTTACAAAGCACAAGACTACTCAAAATGATCTGTATATAACAAGTTCTTCGCGCTTGCCAAAGATTTACGCAGCCTTGTGGTAAGCACAAAGCGAACTATTCTTTCGCCTTTTACTAAAGAATACCGTGTGCTTGCCATATCTAAGCGGCATACGCCTATTTTTGGAGGGTTTCTCTTTTCCAAGAGGAACCCAACAATTTTAAATTCCAAAATGTTTTGTTTTGACTACCTCCCAGCCTTAAATTCCCAATGTCACTATACTTCAGCGCTGGTTTTATTGTTTTGCGGTCGAGGTAAAGATTACCGAGCATCATTTCCAACATTATTATAATACATAATGCTTTTTACTTGGTTGTAGCATTGGTAGCATTTGTAAACAGTGAATACAAATTTCCCTCCCCAATCATTTCACTGATCGCTAAACTGAACACCGATCGAGTTATAGTTTATGGGCCCATAGCTAAAAAGCTAATCACGACCGAGATTATGAAGGTGGATCGGTGAACTGAATCCCGATCACAGTTTTCTTCACCTATCGCTAGACTGTTTTGAACGCTTCCGGACTTCCCTTCTTCCCCAATCAAATTCCCTTGTATAGGGGGAGAGAAATTGGGATTTGGGGAATTACCAACCCCATTGGACATCGCAATTCCCCTAAAGCTATCTTCCCATGGAGCTTTCAATTGGGTTTTGGGGAATTACCAACCCCATTGGACATCGCAATTCCCCTAAAGCTATATAGGGGGGGAGAAATAGGGTAGCCTCAATATCAAAGAAGCCACGAGGACTTTTGAGGGGAAAAACAAAAAAATTGGACCATTTCTCGATTTGTGCGTGTCATCTTCTCTATATCTATATCGTTCCAATTTTATCGGATGGCCCCGGGACGAGCTTAGTGTGAAACTCAGACTATTTAAACCAACCTATCTTATGTAATATGGACGTTGTGGGACTAAATCAACCAATGCCCATCCTATACAGATAGTGAAAAACGCGCTAGTCGTAGTTTCTGAATTCCTTTTCTGAGGCGGTTAACAGTTCGAGACTCTCTAGTCACAACTTTATATTATACTCCCTCTGTTTTTGGAAAAGTGATACTTTCGCTTTTTCATTTTAACCTAAAAATAGGCCAAATTGAAAAAGTGAAAGTATCTCTTTTCCAGAAACGGAGGGAGTATAATCTTTCCAACATTCTTGCCTAAACCTCTACATTCATGGCTATAGATTTGTACTTCTGTGCAATGGTGATATTTCTTCTTGCCATCACTTAAAATTTGGTACACCACTTTTTTCTTTCTTAGTTTCGACATAGTGGAGAAAGTTTCCTAAAGTGCAGGAACTAGATACCATGTTTTTTAAACCAAAGCCAGTCATCTATCCATTGGTATTCGAAAATTCGAAACATCTTACCCGACGTCTTGATGAATCCTTTTGGAGGATGAATGCATATTAATCTCTTTAGAGGTGTCATTGCTCATTAGCAAACTTGAACAAAAATTTGTTTTGGTTCCTCTGTCAATAATTTAGGTGAAACATATGTCCAACCATAAAAACGAACTAGGGATGTTTCCCAGTCCTAGTCAGCCATTTCATACGTTGCAAAGTTACTCAAGCTGTGATGTTTGTCTCCAATTCATCCTTTAGAACTGAAATGAACTTCAGCTTGCTATCACCGACTCGAATCATCCATGGTTAATCATGAAGGATGTAGGTTAAACTCTTAAGTTGGGAGCTAAATAGAGCATCCGGAAGACTAGAAACTCATTTCTGTTTGACAGGATATTAAATTAATTTTTTTCATGGGTGAGTTCCCATCACAGTAGCTTGCTGCTGGGGTTCTCACGCGTCGCCTCTGTGTTGCACTACTGCAAAGGCCTGGCGCACCATATTCACAATGTCTAACAGCTTAACCGATGTGGGACAAAGCGGAGAACTCGTGAATCCATTCAATTCAAGTCTTGGCACATCATTAAGATAGCCTAAGTAAAACTACTTTGAGCTATAATAATCTTAAGAATAGAATCAGCTGCTATGAAATTTAAGTTGATTGTGCAGCGATTGTGTGATACAATGAAGTTACAAGAAGTAACAGCAACAAGTGTAACATGTCTGTAACCCAGCGAAAAACATTATCCTGGTCAGACAAGTAAAACAAAGATGACTTTGCAATTAGCACTAAATTCATCAACAAAAGTCACACACATGTCAATGCTGGCGTAAATAGCTTTAAGATGTAGAAGATTTTAGCAGTTGACACGCATTGTCATCACTCTTATTAAATTAGAATTTCACGATGATAATAACAATTAGAGTTTCTACTCACTTATATGATTGTATCAGTCCTGTCCATTGGCGAACCATTAAAGTCAACTTCACAAGGAACTATGATATTACAAAGTTTGAGAATACACCGCAGCTAACATACCAAAATAACTATCACAGTAGACATAAAACGTGAATGAAGGACTACATTAACTAGAAAAGATCAATACATTAACAAAATGATTGTTCAATATTACTTGATCTAAGGTGTATGAACTTTTTTTGAAAATGTTGAACCCAAAGTAAGGAGAGAACATTGGATGTCAGAGCTTATGTAAATCTGCATCTTTTCTTAAAAATCACGATTCTGGACATGCCAACAAATTTCCAGACAGTTCCAGATTGTGTATTCCAGATAGGCGCTGTCAGCATGTTTTGGCATCAGAACAGCATAGCATGCCCTGTCTTCTTAACCTCACCATTGAGTTTGTAAGCATAAGTACATTACGGATTTGGTGAAACAAGGTACATTACACTTTAAGAGCAGCTTTGTGGACCATAGTTTCCTTATGGATTTGGTGGCAACTCTTTTCAACAAGATCAAGCACCTTCTCTAAGTTCACTGCCCATGAATTGAGAACCTCGTTGCTGTCCTTTGCTATCTGGAAGCATACTATTCCCATTGGCCTGTCAATCTTTGCCACTAGGGCCTTAGAAACAACCATGTCCGATAGATGTTTCTCGGCCTCCTGAAACAACAAAACAGAGATGCTATTTTTCAGAGTTATCAATGGTGAAGAGTATTAAAAACGAAACACAGAAGGAAAATGTGTCGCGTATTCAAGGGGACGAAGCAATCATCAGTATATCCACCTAAGAGTTGGTTTGGTTAACTAGGTCTGACATGACCAGGAAGATGTTTTCCCAGTACAAATCTCTAGCATATATAACAACTGAATAGAGTATGGGAAGGCCGTTGGGAACTCGTTGAAAGCTATATAGAGTTCGTAGATAGTGTCCATAACTAGAAACTCTTCAAAATGTAACAACTGAATCATATCCATTGTGGCACATGACATCTGCCTCACGTAACATACTAGGTTTGCAGAACATATAGATGGGTAGAAGAACATTTAAAGTTGAGGAGATTTTTTAAGATTTTCTGTTTTTCGAGAGTAAACAAGAAATTATTATGGGTAGATAAGCAAAGAATTCGCGAAGCACGAGCAGGGAAAGCTGACCTGCCTATACAAGAACTAAGTTGAATCTCAAAGGCACATGAAATAAACACATAGTCACCAAACCAAGTAGATATAAGAAGGGCGAAGGACGATAATATCACTGAATGGTCAGAGATGAAGGCTAACCTCGAGACTAAGGCATAGCAGCTGTGCCACTCTCTTCATGGTAATCCCTGAGTAATATTTAGATACAACCAGGATATTCTGAAAAGAGATAAAACAAACCGTTCATATCAGCTGAGTAATTGGAGGATCAAGCATGACCAGGAGCAGATCACTTATTGTGTATAAAGAAATTACGTGTTCAATGATTCTCTGCTTTAGATCTTCTGCAGCTTTGTCCCCCAATGATCCTCCAAGCATATTCTTCTCATTCTCAAACTCAGCTTTGTATGCTTCCCAAAGAGATGTCCACTGGATGACTTCCATTGTGGCAATCTGCTTCAGTAGTACCCTGAAAATGGTATGAAAGGAACACATGATAATTAATTAAACAAAAACCAACAACTAAATGTCTAAACCAAATAAAGGAAAGGGACAATCACCAATTCAGGGGTTTAGGCTCATGTATATAATCAATAAGAAAGAAAAAAACATACCGAAAATTCTGGATCTCGGAGAGATTCTTATCTTCCAAAGTGGAGTTAAGGAGGCTTGACTGCATTGGGTCGTGTGATGCAGGGCATATTCTGATTAGTCATGAGCATTCTCTATTTAGGACGTTTGCTAGTTTATCTCTTAAGAAATGGCGTTTATGTCCGTTAGTCTAGGGTTTTCTCTCTTTAGGTTTTATTTACTAGTATAAATAGGTTATTAGGCCGTCTCTTAGAAGGCAGACTTTATTATTGTTTTTATGAAAATAATCTTTAGATTATCAATGAGTAATTTGGCTTCTAGCCCTAGACTCAATTTATCAACGTCTTGTTGATTTCCTATTGTTCTATTCTTCAAGTTTCTGTCTATTATTAGTTTATGCCCTATGTTGCTAGTCTAACTTCATCAATTGGCGCTAGAACGAAAAACCCACAAACCCTAGCTAGCTATAATGGCGGGAAGAGTTAGAGGTGGTGGTGGAAGAGGTACTCAAACTTATCAAGCAGAACTTAACGAGATTAGAGTTATAGTTGACAACATGTTGCCACGGTTGGAAAGGCTGGAGCAACAGAGACGTGCGAGAGCCCTTATGGAGATACCGGAAGGCCGACGCAAACCTTTAGATTCACCGGAAGGCGTTTCTAAAGTATATCAACATGAAGACACAGTAGTCGATGAAACTCTTTTTCATAGACCTGTTATTCGTGAGGCAACACCATTCTCTTTGTGTGAGAGTGAAGACGAACTTCTTGTTGTTCGTAAGGAAACACCATTCTTATTGTGTGAGAGTGAAGAAGATAGAGTTGTTGTGGATTGGGACTTACCACCAGTCTACGATAGTTATCCAGAAGTTGAAGACAAAGTTTTGCTTACTTCTGTTGGTATTGATCTGGAAGACAGCTACCTAGAAGTTGAAGAAGAAGTTTTCTTTACATCTGACTATGTTCATCCTTTCGTCGAGGAAAAGACTAGCATAGTAAGTATTCCGGTGAACCAACCTGATTCTGTTTACAAGAATCAAGCTACATGTCCAGTAGCTGATTTTAGTTTGAGATCTAATAAGATGATATCAGATTTTTATAAGCAAAGGGAAATGGCTCGTTGCAAAGAAACTACTGGAGGAAATTATTTTAGTAGCATTCGTGGGCGAATTTTCTCTAACAATGGGAGGAGTGTTATGATGGAAGATTTATCAAGGTGTGTTGGTATTTCACTACTATGGTATGAATGTTCCATTCATGAAACTCAAGTTTCATGTATGACAGAAATTATTGCGTCAAGTTCAGATTTGTATAAGAGTAAGTTTTGTCACAAGAAAACTTGTGCCGAAAATTATGCAAGTAGAATTCGAGGGCGAATTCTCTTGAACTCCAGGAGGAATTCTATGGCAGAAGACTTAATAGAAAGATTCAGAAACAACGTCACAGCCTATCATGACATTGGTGCTTACGTGAAGGACACTCTCGTGCAATTGCCCGCAACAACAGGTACACGATGGACTACTGAACGTCTAACACCTTCCATCGCTGCATTGGTGCTGCTTTTACCAAGTCAGGGAGATGGTTCACGGCACGGAGGTTCACGGCATGGAGATTGCTTAGCGCTAGCAAATTCGTCGCATACAGGTCTGCCAGTTTCTATTAGTGTTCCTAGAATTGCTTGTGCTGCTGTTAAGGCATCGTATTATGATGCTCAAAGAAGTATCCATGGCATTGGTCTTGTTATCGTGATGATGCATGTTTTTATCGTTTCTTTGGTCGAATCTTACCAAGAAACGATAATAATGGAATACTATGACTGTGAGGAAAATGATAGTTTTTTCCCACCGGTTTTACAAACTATGGAAAGCCAGGGAAGTTTTACTCATAGAATTGACATTGTGAGTATAAAGAGTTACTTCTCTCTATTGTTCAGTGTTAAGTATTACCTCTTGTTTGGTATATGTGTCTCGTCCAAGAAGTATCGTCATCCTAGCAGAAAAGAACTATTGGACAGCAAGGTCTATTATCAGGAGAAGGGTCAGGGAGTATCAATGTCAAAAGGCATGTATTCTTTTAAAATTAGTGAGCCTAAATTCTTCTTTAATAGTGTTCTTGAGAAACTTCCCTCCTGGACAACCTTAGCATATTGGTACCTATGCTATTCTGCAATTCTAGCTGCCAAGGGACTTCTGTTGGTTCTGTCAACACGTAACTGCGTAGTTTTGACAGCTAATAATAAATCAGTTGACAGAGTAATTACTAAGAACGAGGAAGCACACCCAAGTCGAGGAAAAAGGGGAGAGATCGCGTGTTCTGTCATCTGGAATACTGCGAACACAACAGTAAAACACTTTGCTAGATTGTACACTGTCAACAGAGATGTTTATGATCCGAATGATGTAACCTCAAGGAGCGTCAAACTCTTAAACGACCTTGAAGTTACAGCAAGAAGATTTATCGTCCTCAAAGGTCTCGTGCAAGTATTTGAAATCTTACCCAAGAAAAGGAAGTTTTCATTGTTCTCTGACCTGTGGTATTACAGCAAAACTTGTTCTGAAGTTCTATACGCTGTTGTTATGCTATCTTTTATAGAGAAGCACATTGGGAGTATGCTAAAGGAGGTGGTGAAGAAATGGACAAGCTGCAAGGTTTCTACAAGGTGGTGTTCAAGCTGCAAAGTTTCTACAAGGTTTTCCGCTACTGCGACCATTATTTTCGCATTCGGAGATTGTTTCTAGCAGTCAGTAAAGTTGGGTTCTCTTATTTCCATGACTTGGTTTGTTGGGAAACTAATGGTGCAATCAAATGTGTCAGAATTTCACCAGTTAATCAAGAGCGAGAAGAAGTTAATGTTTATTACCCTCTGAATTATGTTACCAACTGTAGTCTTGAAGATGCATGTTCAGTTTACATTTACATGTTGAATTTCGAGGAGTGTTTGCGAAGGACAGATACTACAGTTGTTTATCATCTGCAAAAGAGTAGCGAGGAGAAGCTGGTAGAGCTGTTCGTTGATGTGAACTTTCAGAGAAGTAGTTTTGATATACTTTTGAGATGTTCATTCTTCATAACTCAAAAGACATGCGAAAGGAGTTGCTACACTATCTCGGCATCACAAATTTTGCAACACAATGTGTGTTAATGACTGCCGCTCTTGCAGGAAAGCTTCATCCAGAACAAATGATGAAAGTTCATTGTCTCATGTGCTTTATGGGTTTTGTTTTTGATCGAGGAAGGTCAAAACAAAAGATGGAAGTGACTGATCTCACATTAGCAAGGGTGAATCGAACCAACATTCAGAAGTATCTCACTGCGGCAGAAACAAGAAAGCATAATTCCAGTCCATCTTGTTGGTTACCAGCAAAGAAGAGCTACAGTTTTCTGCTACAACCGTGGTTAAAATTAGTGATTATTCACTTAGAGAGTTTGGTCACCTTTTGGCTAGAACATCTGGTTGCAGTCCTAAGTAACTCATCACCTGTTGATGTTCTAAAGGTACTAGATGGAAGGGAACGATTAGTGATCAGCGGGATTCACAAGCTGGGTAAGCTAACTTTTCTGGTTGTAACCAGTAGTCAGGTTACTGGCAAGCACACAAGGGCGACAACTTCTTCTAATCAATGGTATAAGGGATTACAAGGAAACTCAAGTAGAAATTTGTTGCTTGCTTATCGTGGTTCGGCGACTAACTCGGACCAGAGATTAGCACGTGTCAAGTATCGAAGTGACGTGATGGAATCATTACTTGTTATTGGCGTACCTAAATCAGGAATCAGAAATGAAGATTTGGGTTTCGTATTTGATCGTGGGAAAGCAGCTAGGATATCTTATGAGAAACTTCAAGGAGAACAAGATGTGGTGTTCTTTAAGGATGTACCTAGTTTTGTTTTCGATCGCGGAAAGGCAGAAGTGACATCACAGATTTATGCACAATTTATAAAGCATCTCATCGGAGTTGAGATTTCTTTCAACCCGGGGTGGTTGATGCAGGGCATATTCTGATTAGTCATGAGCATTCTCTATTTAGGACGTTTGCTAGTTTATCTCTTAAGAAATGGCGTTTATGTCCGTTAGTCTAGGGTTTTTCTCTCTTTAGGTTTTATTTACTAGTATAAATAGGTTATTAGGCCGTCTCTTAGAAGGCAGACTTTATTATTGTTTTTATGAAAATAATCTTTAGATTATCAATGAGTAATTTGGCTTCTAGCCCTAGACTCAATTTATCAACGTCTTGTTGATTTCCTATTGTTCTATTCTTCAAGTTTCTGTCTATTATTAGTTTATGCATGTGTGTTACTAGCCGGTCTGCATCATCGTGTTTCGCCAAGATTATGAACCAGCAGATCTTTCTTAATACCTACACGAAAAATTATTGTCAACAAAGTTTCAAAAGAAACTGAGAAATAATGACCTAAAGAACAGACAATACCTGCACCATTTCTGCCGGATCTTCTTTAACAGATGGAATATCATATATTGATTTGTAGCAACGACATTTTTCAAGGTAATCATCGTTGTGGGAGTAGTAGTACCTCGACAGAAACAGATAATAAATTGGTTGTACAATTTTTATAAAATTATATGATCCTAGAAGTTGCAGTCTATCCAATAATAATCCAAGGATCAAAAGGCACACACACAGTCTCCATTACGGAATGTACACTTGCATGGACTCTGACAGCATCCTTAAGATTTAAGTCATTTGATTGTAATTGTCCTGGATAACGAGAACAAGACTACACTTTGACAGTAAAAACCCATCCAAAGATTATACATCACTCCTGGTCATAGTCTCTCCCCCACAAAGAACAAAAGTAAAAAGAAAGGTAGCAACACAATCCAAACATGCAAAATAAAGGGAAAGTTAAAGCTTTCATGGGACATAAGTTTCCTACATACCGTATCAGTAGTTCATAATAGATCCGCTTCAACTCTAAGAGAGAAGGTATATCAGCGGGAGCCTCTTCAACAACATTATCACCCTCCTTAGGCTTTTTCTTTTCTTTTGAAGCATCAATGTCAAAAACTCGTGGACTGATCTTCCTTGACAGGATCTGAGCTCGCACATAATCTTGACGGTCCAAACACAGACGAACCTAGAAAAATAAAATTTAACAGGGAAACATCACATTTGACTTAGCAACTGAGACATACCAAAACCTCTGTTAGCAATTGCCAACTGCCACAATCATGGAGAGGCTATAACAATACCTGTTCTAGAATGAATGCTATTTTTTCTGTTTTTGCCATTGCTCCAAAAGTTTCCACCTGTAATTCACATCAAGGTGTTAATAGAAGACATATTGCCCATACCATAGTCAAACACGCTAATTATATCTTGAAAATTCAAAATTACCTAACTAGACTTCAAATGAAAATGGGATTAACTACACGCTATATTACTTTTCTGAGAACACTTACAGCAATTTCTTGCATCAAATCACCCGCCTCAGCAATCTCACCCTGCTCCTCCTTAATCTTTGCAAGTTTTTTGACAAGTCTCGCCCTCTCTATTTCCACGTATATCTACAAACAGACGCAGTAATTCAAACAAAAACACAAAATGATTTGAATTAAAACAGTAAAAAACAACTAAAGTAGAGCATGTTCTGAATTATGCAAGTAGTAATATTACCTTTCCAGCAGATACAGTGTTTAGCGTTTTGATTAGATCAATTCGAGTTTCAACATCTGGTGTCTCATCAATATATTGCATTGCTTGTTGGACAATAGCAGTTACTGCCTGTGTGACAACAAATATTGAGCAGCAAATTTATAACATTATATCTTGCATAAGTTTAGCATATCTCATCAACATAAACAAGATTTACAAGAATATATAAGAAAGTTGAGATAACTTTCATCAACTTAAAGTGATGTAATAGGCGATGTTCACACTATTCAAAACCGTAATGTGATACAACGACTGACATACCCATATAATGCAATGAAAGAGAGATGATTTACCTTCTAACAAATATATAATATAACCGAATAGCAAGCAGATACTACAATTGAGGGACAAAAAAATAAAGATACGTTCGCCCAGTTGCCAAAAATAAGATTACTGCGCTGAAAAATACTATTTAGCAATGAAAAATGTGGTGTCAGAGAATAAGACTCCCACCCAGTTTAAGGCGTAGTTTCAGAAGAATGCAATCAAAGAGAGAATATGACAAATTGTACATTGTGTTACCTTCTACATACTTGACTACAAGCAGGGGCCAAAAAGACAATGGTGTCGTTGCACAGTTACCATAAATATGTATGTGTCAGTGTTTGACATACTGAGCTAGAAGATACAAATTTACTCAAGTCCGTAACTATGTTATTCATTTAGTTAATTACAATCTCTTTAATAAATCTATCAGGTCCCAGTTTTTTTGCTGTGGGTCATTCTTGTTTCAAGGTTCATCGAGTGGAATCCTAATTTCACTTATTTCAATTATAAGGATAGCGATATCTTACATTCAAACACATCTATGTACACACAAGATAAAGTAACAATATTTAACATTATTATGCGCAAGTACCGATCTTGCAGAGTACAGTACACGAGTGTTGGAAGGAGACTGTGTCAGACAGCAATATCTAGAAGTGGAGTGCCCTTGTTATGCAGGTGAGAAAAGCATTTTATTGTCTAACCTTTAGTCTCTATAAGCAATTTGTCTATTCCGCTGTTTCTATAAGACTATAGGGTTACAACCCGCATCAAACAACAGTAAGATTAATGATATAAACCCTAGTTCGATGCAAACAATGAACTTTGCATTCAGAGAACTAAAATTCATTACTATGAAATCATGAAAGTATAAAATTAGGGTTAAGAAATAGGGATGTTCAGTTACCTGTTTCAATTGACCTCTTTTCTTTGACAAAGCAAGGATCTGTTCGTTTAGGGTTTTCCAATCTTTAGCTTGATAACAGAGTTGTATAATATCCATAGCTGCTTTCTTGGTAGCAGTTACATCTCCCTCAAGTCTCGCTTGCTTCTCAGCATTCAATAGTGATTCTATTTGAGAATCAAGATTACTTCCTCCTTCCTGCAAATAAAACCCTAATTAGAAATCAAAATCGAGTAGAAACGAAGGATCTGATGAAGTTTGCAGTGAACTTACCATCTTGTTTGAAGTTGTAGATTGTGGATAGTTAAACCCAAAAAGGGGTTTACTCAAATACGTTCCGCCTCAAGTTGTGCACGAATACAGGTTGGTGGGGTTATTCAGCCACTCTTCACGAAAACTTATTATAGGGGCTCCAAAGAGCATCTCCAACAGTGGGGCTAAAAATTCTACGTGAATTTTTATTTAGATCCTTATTTATGGGGTAATATGTATGTGACAAAAATAATAATGTTTTGCTCATTAACCATTTCCAATAGTATGGGGTCTTATTTTTAAAATTTGTTGTTTTGGATAATGATAAAATTGATTCCCCTTTCCTATTGGTTCATAACAATTTATCTAAAAATTAAAAAATTAAAATATAGTTAAAATGATGATATGGAGGTCATTCCCAAGGTCTAAATAAGACCTTCTCCAAGATCTTCATATTTATTTTAACACCCTTTCTATTTTCTATGACCCACTGTTGGAGATGAATTTAATGTAAATGAGGGTTTAAAATCCTATGTGTCATGAAAAAATAAAACCTCCACCCTCTGTTGGAGATGCTCAAACAATGGGTTTTGAGGGCTTACAATAGGACAAAAACTTGGTCATGAAATAGTAATCAAGAAAACCTCATATCCAACTATTTTTTGTAGTGATTAAAATGCCCCCTGAATTATAAAATTAATTAAACTAAATAAATTAACAATTATATTAGACTAATTCTTGAGTATTTGAGAATCAAAAAATCATCTTTTTATTGTGTAATATAGAGAAAGAGGGGAGGAAGACGCAAAGTAGAGGGAGAGAAAAGAGAGAGAATTCTATTAGATGTGTATATTAGACAAACATTAGAGCCTCTATTTATAGGGCTAGACACAAGGGCATCCCAATATTAAACGAGATTCACCCTAGATATTCTTAACATAATTACACGTTTATAACACTCCCCCTGATGACATTGTGTCTAAGCTAAATGCCTCGTTAAAACCTTGTTAGGAAACCCCAAAGGGACAAAACCTGATCGAAGGGAAAATAGTACAATTGTGAGTAAACTTATAATGGAGCTGGACATGCATATGTTGTCTCATTAAAACCTTGACAAGGAAAAACCCAGTGGGAGAAAACCTTGACGAAGGAAAAAGAGTACAACGTGATAGTCCTGTAAAATACCTTTTACTATGATGCTCCCCCTGATAAGTAATTCAGTTGAATCTTGGCTTGCAAATCTTCGAGTCGAGACTTCCCAATTTTGATGAACGAATTTATGTTGGAGATAAAAATGCTTTCATGAAGATGTCGGATAGTTTGATGAAGTCTTCTTTTGTGTTAGTCTTCTAATGGTAGTGTTCTCGAGTCTTCGTGCTTCTTCAAATATATTGAGGACTTGCTTCTTGGATATCCAGCTTCTCGAAGATGATTTTCAGAAATAGTTGATGTAGTTTCTTTAACAAAGTGCCAATACGCATGTACAAAGGCCTGACTTTTGTATTGGTATGACTTTTATTAGTGAAACAGATCTTAAGTAATCACTTGAGATGGTATGATCGATTTTGTGTTATTGGTATGACCGACTCTGGGTAAAGGGGAACCGATCCTAGTAAGAGGTGCAACCTATCACAAAGGGGAATCGATCCTTGTATGAGGTGCAACAAGTTTTTAGAAGAAAGGGGAACCGATCCTATAGACATGTGCAACACGTTTCTAGGAAAAAGAGAACCGATCCTATGGACATGTGCGGCAAGTACAAGTTAAATACCATATATATGTGGGGAACCGATCCTAGTACCTAGTCAACCGAATTTTGGTAACTAGCGTGACTATGCACAGTACTCACATGGAGGTAGAACCGAAACTTGTTTTGGTATAACCGTGAAACCCATGATTTGTGATTAAGTGTTCTTGATCAATCACATAGTTCTTGAAAGTCAGATGAACCAATTCTAAACTTGTTTGGAAGTGTGGCAAATCGGTTTCAAGATTGTAAGTATGAAAGAGGACTTACAAAGTAAGGATGTCGACATACTTTGAACATGTGCAGTAACGCTAATCTTTAATTGTTCAAAGTTACCTTAATAGTTAAAGGAAGAAAATCCCTGATCGAATAAAATAAATTGAGAATCTTTTATTTAAGGTTTTTAATTTTATTTTTGGAAAATGAAAATTAGTAATGTGCATTTGCTAGTTGGAGATTTTCTAAGAGATTTTCGGTTATTATTTGGACAAAGCATTTCGGGAATTATGGAAACCGAATCTGGAATATATTGCATATCTTGAGAATATTTTCGGTTTTGGAAATTCCTTGGTGTCCAAACTTCTTTGGTCTATAAATATGAAAGTTTGCATTTCGACCAAACTAATCCTCAAATACAAAAAAACTATCTCGGTTGTGTTGCAGCTGCGATGAAGCCGCCTATTTGGAAATGAGAGTAACCTAATTAGGCAAAATCTCTTACGGCCGCCCAGTTTAAAGACTTCTTTGGGATTGAGAAGCTCTATTAGTATCGTTGGTGGGAAACTAGATAATTGTGGTTTATTATTTGTTTTTGATTGATTTGATTGACTAATGGTGGTTGAAATTTGATTGCACCTAGTTTGTTTATGCTTGAGAATCTTCTCTTCTAATATAAGATTCACTCAAACTAGATCGAAGTTTCGACGGGGATCTTTAGACTGTTTGTAGATCTAAAGACGTCTTGTGATAATCCATTGTTAACAGACTCCGTTTTGTGCGTGATTGATCACAAGAGATTTAAGTTGATTGTGTGAAGGTATTTATTGAAGATCTAAGAAGATTTGAAGACAAAGAAGACTTTGAAGATTTCTGATTTGGGTTCATAATCTTTGGAATGCACAATACTTGTTTCGGTAAAAGAGGATCCAACTGTAATCGGTTTATTCTTGTGGTAGATTAGATTGATTAGTTGTGTAGATCGGCATCAATACAATTCTTTGTGATTAAAAGTATTGATTGCAAAATCTTAACAATTACTTCGGTAGTTGATAATAAGATAGATCTAAGAACCAGACAAAGGAGTTTATTGAGATAAACAGAAGAGCCTTTTGTCGAACTCATATCACTTGGTTGAAAAGAGTTGATACCAAACAGATTTGTTGTTCCTTTACTGTTTGGAATACGAACCAAAGGAATTGTTACAAGTACGTGACTTATTCATAAGTTTGAGGCGTGGGAATACAGACGGAACTAGGTGAACTATAGGTTTAGTTGCTTGGTCTCAACTATACAAAGTTGGTTTGATTTTGTATAGCGGCTTAATCCTGAGAGTATTCAATTCTAGACAAGGTCCCGGGGTTTTTCTGCATTTGCGGTTTCCTCGTTAACAAAATCTTGTTGTGTCATTTACTTTTATTTTCCGCAATTGTAAGTGTTGTTATTATAATTTAAAGTAAATAACACAAACGTTAATTCCTATTTACTTGATAAGTAATCCTATTGTGTTTGGTTAAGTCCGAACCTTTTATCAAGTAAACATACTTCATCATTATATTCTCTCGATCTCGTATCCATAGACGATCACACGAAGTGTGAACCGATTTGTTGTATTGTCTCAACTCAGTCCATAGACAATCACTTTCGGGATATTTCTGCACATGAATATATATTATGCACCTTCACATACCATTGTAGATCAACTAGAAAACCCAATTTTTCATATGAACATATGGTTGGTCATCACAATCCATCAGGATAGATAATGAGAACCAAAAAATAATAAATAAAAGTTTGTATGTTTGAAATTCCTGTATTACAAACCCCTGTTGCAATCAGTCTTAATTTTTATAATAGTTTTGGAACATTCTTTTCGGCATAATTTATATTCAAACCTAAAGGAATGCCCTCAAAAAATCTAATGGTCGAAGATCAAACAATTAACTTAAAACTATAAATTATTACACCGAAAATGTGCTTACTTCGGAGTGAGATTCTTCCATCTGTTGTTGCATATCCATCTTTCATTTCCTGGTACAGTGTTGGTTTAGCTTTAGCTTCACCATCACCTGTTATTACACAAGGTTCATACCACAAGAAATATACCTAAATATTTGGTGCTATAAACTATAAATTATAGTTTACTTAGTGTACACATGTGCACTAATCCGCTATCCAGCTTCCAAGCTGATAATATTAATTAAAAGTTCGATAGGACTGGCCAATCAACAACCAAAATTGAATTGGTGGTCTAATTTTGTCAAACCAAAAAATTTATAAGGCTTTTTTTTTTGCAAATTAAAGGTTGATATTATGAATATAAGCAAATTTATGAATAATACTGTAAAGTGTTCTGATATACCATTTGCCACTTTGCTTCGTGGTTTGTTTGACTCCTAATGGTAGCATAAACTTTGGCATACAGCAATATTGTTGCGTGGACGGGGATTAAGTTCAATGGTAAGTGATCATACACTTGACTACCCATGTTGTACCCATGTTGTTTGGATATATGCGTGCTTTCCTCCCCGTGAATGAAAACCTTAGATCAATCCATGACAATACATCATACAAATTTCTATTAGAAAGCAAGGGCAAATTAATCCATGTATTATTGTCTAAATAGAGTACTACCCTTCCTTCACTACAAGTTCACAAGAGCCTGGACCATGGAAAAATTGAAACTGAACAGGTAAACCCTATGCGAAAAAAACAACACTCATTCATAATCAAAGTTGTATTCAACTGAGTCAATTAATAAAAATCAAAGAAACCCACAATTTATAAATATTAGCTAGGTAAATATAACCTTCAGAGAACCAAGGATAACATGCTCAGATACACCAGAATAATTTCCAAAAATAGTTATCTAGATTTTGGTTGTAGGTACATTGTCGGATATAGCGGTTGTTTCAATCTGCAATACAACAAACAACAACTATAACAAAAAACATACCTAAACCCGACACGGATAGCTCTAAGAATGAGCATTAGCAGTATATAGTTGAGGAAAATATGCCATTAACTTCGTCTTGAACTCCCCTTATTCTATTGTCACCATGTGAATAGGAGCGCTAGCAGTTCCAAGAACACCGACATTGGACAAACCTGAAAACATCGCTTTGTTAACATAAATTATTGCAAGTCCCAGATGAAACTTGAAATTATTGATTATAACAAGAAGCGCAAATATTATCTAGTTGGCAAGTGAGACCCGATTCTCAGCAAAAATTGATACAAAAACCAAAACGAAAACCTAAATTTATGCCAGGCAAAGATTGGTGCAGAACATATTAGGTTTCTAATCAGTTTTAAGATATATATATCTAAAAGATTGAAAGAAACGGGGGTATCTGGTTAGTGCACCTGCATGAAGCCCTTAAAGTTTCAATACAATATGGAACAATTGATATATTACATGACATGATTAAGAATCCGGAGATTACCGTTACTCATGAACCATTATTAAAACAAGTTATAATTACCTCTTTGCAATGCGCTGAGCAGTTCACCTTCTTTTAGCCTATGAACTTCAACTAAAGCTTTCACATAATCAGCAAGAGTTGTTGAGTTAGAACGTTGTGCAGGCTGACTTTCAAATAAGCTTATGACTGCTTCAACATTCTTTAGCAATGTAGGATTAGTTACTACACCTCCTGAATCATGTACTCGAGTTAAATTGCCACCCATATACGATTCAAACCCTTGCCGGAGCGAAGGATCTCTCCTGCATAGTCAGGAGCAATAAAGTAGGCAATGAAAACAATGTACAGAATCATCCTTATTTCTGGCCTTAATGCGCTCGTTGACCTCCTTCATTATTAAGTGATACAGCAAACTACTAGTCTAGATGAATGTCTATAACCTAAAAACACAAAAATAATACTAACTCAAAGCTAAGAAAACTTGATTTTGGGATACCCCTAAAAGATGTCTAAGAAAATAAGTTGAATGTGTAGAATGTGTGTTCTCTACAATATTAGGCGTCCTTATATAGGCTAGGGAATTACAAAACGTAGGACATGTTCTATTTTAGTTAGTTTACCTTCTTTCTTTTCCATGTTCCTTCCTCCATGAGATACGGGTTATCGTCCTCTTTATGCAGACCACCGTGAAAAGCTATGAATATGAAAGATGAATCCATCAATCCTCCTTTACGACCGTTGTTGAAGGGTTTATCACAATCTATCAATTGTTGCTCAGACAACAAGTCAGATTTCTTGTTACAATTTGATTTATGCCTTCTACAGCTGCCACGGTAGAAAATGCCAAACAACTCCCTACATAATACGATAAATTGATCAAATAATGGTCCTTCTAGTGAATGAGTGAGCTGAGAGAGAGATGATTGATACATACCACAACCACTTTGGTCCTTGACATGAGTTACGGCACATTTTTTCCTCCAATCTATAGATTTGGGTAGATCAACATCAGCAACATCTCTAGGAGACGAGGGTGATTCAAAGCCATAAACCCAACTCTGTATGCAAATTCACTTTTGAAAGACTTTTAGCATTAAATTGAAGTCACCAAAATCTATATAACTTCAACAAAATCACCAAATTAACCAACATTAAACTGAAATCACCAAAATCTAGACAATTTTAAAACCGAAATCAAAACACACCCTTACATTAAAATTACATAATACAAAAGAAAATCATCAAAAAGGGGTTTACCTAAAAATAATAATTATGGTTTTCAATTAATCATGAGGATCACCCCAGATGTATCAAGTAAACATAGAGTTTTCAATTTGTATTTTTACGTCATATTATCATGAGACTCGTTTTAACCAAAGTACAATTCACGCTTAGTAACAAATAATCGGATACATATGCTTACCAAACATGGCTTCATTGATAACTGATTTCGAAGATCGAGAAGAAGAAGATGTTAGGGTTCTAGACCACTGGATTAAGAACACAAGAAAACTAAGAACCCTAGGATAAACCCTTTTTCTTTGGGGTTAGCAACTTTAGCAGTAAACAAACTTAAAGAAAAACTGAGTTGTATTGATTGATACTCCTTACAACTTGAAACAAAATATTTATAGTTTACTGAGCTTGCCGTTCAAGCCAATAAGATGCTGAATTTAAGAAGTTTAATTAAATAAGGAAACTGACTAAACAAAGTAAAACTAATTAAGGAAAACTAGTTTGGTTAGGAGTTGGCATCGCAACATCCCTCCCTGCTTGAAAAACATACTTGCCTTCAAGCATCAAAATTCGGAAAACGTAAAAGCAGGTTGTCAGCATCCTCCCAAGTAGCCTCTTCTACGGAATGATCCTTCCACTTAACCAACCATTTAGTTGCTGCATGATTTCCTTTCTTGAACATTCGATGTCGTAAAATGCTCTCTAGTTCCCAATACGCATAATCAATCAGAATCGCGATTAGTATCAACAATATTGGTCGAACCAGGTTTCGGTTTCAATTGTGAAATGTGAAATATTGGATGAATTCAACTTGTAACAGTAGTTCCAACCTATAAGCAACCGGTCCAATTTTCTCCAAAATAGGAAAAGGGCCATAAAATTTCGGAGAGAGTTTAGAATATGCCTGGGTAGCGACAGTGATTTGTCTGTAAGGTTGTGGACGAAGAAAAACCAAATCATTAACATCAAAATCACAGCTCAAGTACGATTGCTATCAAGCATATTTTCTTCATTCTTTCTTGAAAGACTTGTAAATGTGACTTCGAAGCTTTAAAGTGTAATCTCTTGCCTTTAAATTAGAATCAACAACATGAACAAAAGTAGATCCCTGGCAAATACGATGATATTGTAGGTGGTAATCGACTATACACTGCTTGCTTGGTACGGTGACATCTTAATAGCAGAGTGAAAACTGGTGTTATACCACCATTATGCCCATGGTAACCACTTTGACCAGTCACTAGGCTTTGTTTCAGCAAAACAGCGTAAGTAACATTCCAAAGTGCGATTTGTAACCTCAGTTTGCCCATTGGACTACGACACAACTTGGTGTTCTATAAGGAAAAGTATGCTTCCCAAAAGTTGTTGATAAATATTGGATCACGGTCACTGATAATGCTCCTTGGCATGCCATGAAGACGGAAAATCTCGCGTACAAAAATCTCAGCCACTGAACTGGCAGTGTACGGATGTGTGAGAGGTATAAAATGTTCATATTTAGATAAACGATCCACTACCACGAGAATCAAATTTTTTCGATGAGAAGTTGGAAATCCATCGAAACATCTAACCATATGTCAGCAGGAATAGTAAGGGGATTGAAAATACCAGGTGGAGCAACCGATTCTGACTTATTATGTTGACAAGTATCACACTTAGAAATAAAATCCTTTATCGATTTCTTCATCCCTTTCCAGTAAAATTTTTGCTGCAGTCGCTTGTAAGTTCTCAAGTATCCAGAATGGCCACAAATAGGATTAGAATGAAACTCTTCAAGCAACTTAACACACCATGCAGAGGATGATGGCACAACTATACGATTTTTGTAACGCAATAAACCATCAGTATAAGAGAAATGCGTCTTACAGCTTGCATCTTGGCGTAACCGTTGAATTAGATCGCCTAAATATGTATCATTATGACATTCTTGACTAATCTCATCAATACCAGAAAAAATAGGTGTAGATATATGAAAATATTAGCTTGGACATCTTGATAGTGCATCAGCTGCAACGTTTTCCTTTTCACGACGGAAAATTATCTCATAATCATAACCTAATAATTTGGATAACCATTTCTGATGTTCCATTGAAGATAATTTCTGATCCAAAAAGAACTTGAGGCTACGATGATCAGTATATATCTTGAAGTGCCTTCCAATCATGTATGGACGCCATTTTTTTACTGCAGAAACCACAGCGAACATCTCTTTGTCATAAATAGAGAGATTTAAATTTTTGCCTGAAAGAGGTTTACTAAAGAATGCAATTGGTTGCTTTGATTGCATTAAAACAGCCCCAATGCCATTTCCAGATGCATCACTTTCAGCACAAATTCTTTTGTAAAATATGGAAGTGCCAGAGTTGGAGTTGTAGTGAGAGCCTGTTGCAACAGTTTGAATGCAGCAATAGCTTGTTCAGTCCAATGAAAAGCATATTTCTTGAGTAATTGTGTTAGAGGAGCACTGATTTTACCAAAATCCTTCACAAATTTTCGATAGTAACCAGCTAAACCAAGAAAACCTCTCAACTCTTTAACTGTAGTCGGAAGTGGCCAAGACAATATGCACTGTATCTTATCATTCTCAACTGAAACCCCTGCAAAATAAATTACGTGGTCGAAATATCCAACAGATGGTTGTGTAAAAGTGCACTTTGAATCTTTGACAAACAACTCATTAGTGCGTAAAATATTAAACACAATAGCTAAATGTTCTAGATGGTCAAACATGTTCTTGCTATAGACTAATATGTCATTAAAGAAAACAAGGACAAACCTCCGTAAGTGTAGCCTGAAGATATGATTCATTAAACTCTGAAAGGTTGTAGGTACATTAGATAATCCAAAAGGCATAACCAAAAATTCAAAATGACCATCATGTGTGTTGAAAGTAGTTTTTGGAATATCATGTTGATAAAGTCTGATCTAATAATACCCAGAACGTAAATACAGTTTAGTAAACACAGCTGCACCAAATAATTCATCGAGTAATTCATCGACCGTTGGAATGGGAAAACGATCTTTAATGGTCAGTTTGCTTAAGGCCATGTAATCCACACGCATACGCCAAGAGCCATCTTTCTTTCTAACCATAAAGATGGGAGAAGAATAAGAACTCGTACTTGGTCGAATAAAGCCAGCTTGTTGAAGCTCAGTAACTATCTTTTCTATCTCGTCTTTCTGAAAATGAGGATACCTATATGGACGCACATTAACAGGAGAAGAATCTGGTAATAATGGAATACGGTGATCATGAACACGTTCTGGAGGAAGAGCAGTTGGTAACTTAAATATATCATCAAACCGAGAAAGTAATTGCTGCATCTACGGGGGATAAATCGAAGAAGCATTCATGGAAGTATTTAATGCGAGATATTTGGAAAAAAATCCCATGATTTTCCCGATGTAATAAATTTGCATTGATTTTGCTTCTAAAATCATTACTGATGATTTGTTGTTCCCTATTAATGAAATAACTGCGTCATTAATATGAAAATGCATGGTTAACTTTGTAAAATCCCATTTAATTGGTCATAACGTTCTTAACCATTGAACTTCCAAAACTGCATCACATCCACTAATATCGAGCAAATGGAAATCAGTGGTAAATTCATATTGTTGAAGTCATATAGGAACATCTAAGCAATAACCTCTAGTGTCCAGATGCCCTCCATCACCAACTGTGACACTTAGTGGAGATTTCTTAGAGTGGATCTCATAACCACATTTCTTAGCCACATATAAGAAATTATGAGTGGAGCCTGAATCAAGCAAAACTGTAACAGACTGAGTTTTAGTGTTACTAGTAATTCGCATAGTTCGTGGAAAAGTAGATCCCATGAATGAATTGAAGGAAAATTTTGGCTCGGTGTCAGTCGAGTCTACAACCTCAAAAGAGAGAATCTTCTCTTCAGTAATAGGTACATCTTCAGATGGTGCTGTAGAAACTTCATTAATCTCCTCAGCAGTATCCAGGATAGTTAATCTGGGGTTCACACAAACATGATCCGGCCTGTAAAATTCGTCGCAGTTGAAGCAGAGACCTTGTTCCCTTCTTACTCATTGTTCTTCTTGTGATAATCTTCTAGCTCTAGGAGGAATAAGCTTTTTGAACTGAGTAGGTTGAGTAGTAGTTACATTCCTGACTGGTGGAGGGCGATATGGTTGTCTTGGAAGAAACTTAGTTACTACAAAAGCTTCTTATTGATGAATTGCCTTAGTGTAGGCATCATCCAATGTTTGTGGTGCAAGCAGTTTAACCACAGACCCAATATGCAGTTCAGAGAACGAATGAAACAACTTATCAAGTAAGTAATCCTAAGGAAAATCAATGAAATTCAGCAATTTTTTAAATTCAGGGATATGTTGACGAACCGAACCTTTTTGGTCAATCGTGCTAATGGCTAATCTAGCATCAACAAACTTTTTCAGGATTAAATCGAGCGCCAATCAAGTTGCAGAATTCCAACCATGTAGTTACATTAACTCTGGTTTTTTTCCATCTATACCAAATATTGGCCTCACCTTTGAGATGTGCACAAGCAACAATAATTTTGAGGGCATCAGAATTGTTATAAACGCTAAAATACTAGTCGGCATTGAAATCCATCCATCCGGATCTTCACCACTGAAGTTTGGAAACTTGATATTGTTAACAGGTCTAGGCTGTTGCGGTGCACCATCATTAATTGGAGGTGTGGGTGGTGGTGGAGCAGCGCCAGTACGTTGTTGAAACTGAGGTAAAAATTCCCTAAACACAATACGTAAGGAAGTTTCCATTGTTGTGGTAAGAGTTGAATTTAGGGATGTTGTAAGCTTGTTTGACAGAGATGTGCTTGCATCATCATGTTGTTGGAGTTTTTCAGCTTGCTTCTCACGTTTTTGATCTTCATCATGCATATGAAGCTTTGTAATAGTATCTGTAAATGTATCAAGCTTTTCTGTCACACTGTAATACTATCTTGAAGACTTTTCAATTCTTCCGTATAAGTCATTGTAAAAAAATGGTCGAATTTTTTGAGATTTGATCGATCGCTCTCGATCCGGTGTTAGGTTCTAGACCTTTACACTTTGGATTAAGAACACAAGAAAACTAAAAACCCTAGGATAAAACCCTTTTTCTTTGGGGTTAGCAACCTTAGTGATGAGACAAACTTAAAGAAAAACCGAGTTGTATTGATTGATACTCCTTACAACTTGAAAAAAGTATTTATAATTTCTTGAGCTTCTTTGTTCAAGCCAATAAGATGTTGAATTTAAGAAGTTTAATTAAATAAGGAAACCGACTAAACAAAGTAAAACGAATTAATTAAGGAAAACTAGTTTGGTTAGGAGTTGGCATAGCAACAGAAGAGGAGATTTTCATCTGAATCCCCCTACTCAACACTTCAGAAAATCTAGGTTTTTGAAATTTATCAGAAAGAAAGAGAGAGGATGTGAAAATAAATGTGTAAAATAAAAATAAAAATAAAAAATCGGAAGACTGAAACCAGATTACTAAAAGTCCATGAAAATGCTTGATATTACGTAAATGTCATGACAGCCCAACGTTTTAATAATATCAAATATGTTGCTCCAATAATTTCATTTTAATAAATCAATGCTATTTATTTTGCGCAACGTATCTCTAGGTATGCAATGGATATTGGCGTTGCTCCATGTTGCAACGTGTATATCCGTTGCACACCTCCGAAATTGAAATGTTGCAAATTACAGGATATGGTGTAGTGTAATCTCAAGAAATTTCATAAAACTTCTCGATTATATCGGAATGTTCTGCTTCAGCATACTCCAATTGCTCTTTCATGCAATTGACTTCATCTTGAAGACGAAACAAGTTCAACATTTCAGCTGCGAAGTACTTGTTGAGGCACTTGTTGGGATTGCTTCATCTTTTGATGCTTTTCAATACTCAAAACCTTTAGACCACCACTCTCGAGATCCAAAAAGGAGTAATGTTAAAGTGACTGCAAATCCTTGAGACGAGACAAGGAAAGCACGGGTTTTCTTTGAAGTCTGTTTCACACTTATCATCTAATTAACAATAAGTCCACAGAAATAAATGTTCCTCCCTTCAACAATATAGACAGACAAATTCGGCAAAGCGACCTGGTCCATAAATTGTTGTCAATAGTGCTTGGCATCATGTTAGCCACAATAAGTTTTGCGGCAAATTTGAGAAACAACCCGGCATAACCAATAAAGATCTTGCCATCTCTCAGAGACATCTCGATCAAAGAGACGATTTGGCACCACTTGTGGAGACAATCTTTCATTCTCGGGAGGAGGAAATCGAAGGCTACCAACATGAGTTAGACATAACGAGATAAGCAATAATATGACGATCCCACAGTGAAAATAGTTCCTCCTACCATAGTATTGAACATGCAATTGGCAGGGTATGGATCATGAATATTTGCATAAAATTGTGCAGTCATCTCAATGCGGCAGATTCTTAATGGTTTGTGAATGATGATGCCCCATGAATGATTTTGAAAAATCGGATAAACCTTGTACCTCAACCTCGATTCATCATAGTATCTTTAAAAGATTGGTTGTTTGTTCTTGTACTCCAAATATAGAACACGAGCCGATGGGTTGACAAACCTAGCACATATACTAGGTCGAGAAAAGACTCATCCCTATTTTGACCTCTTGAGTTTTCACCCTGAGTTCGTCTCCTATGTGCCATAGTTGCAAGGAAAGAGAGAAGAGGTAAAGACTTACTTGAGTCCACGAACGGCTGCACAAGGGATGCACTGGAAGTTGTTCCTGAGCCTTTAGAACAAATTTTTCAGTTGAGTACACGAATCGATATAAATGGTAGACTTTCACGGCTGCAAGAAAACATGAAACAAGTGCCAACCCGTGACGTATTTTCCTGTTGTGAGAAAAATGAGCCTAAGAACACTCAAAATGGTTGAAAATTGAGGTTAGGGAATCAACACTTCATAACGGTTGAGTTTCTTCTTCGTTTGTGAGCAGCAGAGGAGATGAAGAATAAAAAGGAGAAGAAACCAAAGCTTTTTCTCTTTAAATGTGTCGAGCGGTGGACTTGAGCTGGTTGGTGCCTGAATAGGATTAAAACGTGACGTGGAACCGAGTTCAAGTAGTGTGATCCACACGTGTGCAAGAGGGACTTGTTTGGATAACCAAAATCAGATATTTGGAGTAGAGACTCAACAAATAAACCTCTTGAGCCGAGACATGTGGACACAAAGTGAGTGTGGACTAGTCTTGAGTTCCATGACACGGGAGAGGGTTTTTTCCAACAACTCTTACAGCTTCAAAAAACAGGCAAAACCCATAACATTGTTTTTATAAGCTATCAAGGAACTTCAAGAGAACCCAAGGAAAATTGAGTTTCGATTTCCAGTTTCTAACTTACAAAAACAGATTCTAAGATAGTAGTATTTAGTACTGTGAAGGGAAGCTCTTTTGGTGAAAGGAGTCATAGCTTCTTCTTAAGAGAAGAAATACCACTATCTTGATAGGGGGAGTATCAAGAATTATGTTGAATCAATTCATGCTTCGAAGGTGATATACTCATAGGATCGATTTAAACTCCTCATGTAAATTGTTTAGTTTGTTCCAACTAAAAAGATTACATGGATAAAGAGCATTGATCTTTAACGATTAACAAATCATCAACCTCAACATAAATATTATTCGTCATAACATGATTTACTTTGGCCAAGAGATTCTTGTTCATTCCGAGATATAGATCAACATCGAAGTTAGGCTTTCAAGTTTCTTTTGAAAAAGCGAGGTACCCAAACATACCTCTGCTATACCTCATTGATTCTTATTTTTAGTAATTTTCCTACCTATAAGTCTTTTCTCCGGAAGTGATTGTCTATGGACTGAAGTCGAGACAATGCAACTAATCGGTTCACACTTCGTGTGATCATCTATGGATACTGAGATCGAGACAATACAACAACGAAGTATGTTTACTTGATACAAAAGGTTTGGAATTAACCAAACACAATAGATTGCTTATCAAGTAAATAAGGAATTAACGTTTGTGTGATTTACTTTAAGTATAATAAAACAATTACAATGCGGAAAAATAAAAGTAAATGACATAAAGATTTTGTTAACGAAACCGCAAAAGCGAGAAAAAACCCGGGACCTTTTCCGAGAATTGAATACTCTCGGGATTAATCCGCCACAAAATTACACCTAACTTCGTATAGTTGAGACCAAGTGACTAACCCTATAGTTCACTTAGTTTATTCTGTATTACCACGCCTCCGACTTGTGAATAAGTCACGTACTTGGAACAATTCCTTTGGTTCGTATTCCAAACAAGAAAGGAACAACAAATGCTTTTGGTATCAACTCTATTCAACCAAGTGATATGAGTGGGACAAAAGGCTCTTGTTTATCTTAACATAAATCTTTCGTCGGGTCCTTAGATCTATCTTATGTTCAATCACCCAAAGGTAATCGTTTAAGATTAAGCCAATCAATACCTTTAATCATAAGGAAACGTATTGATGCCGATCTATTCAATTAATCAATCAATCTACCCATAATGATACAAATAGATTATTAATTTCGATCCTCTTTATAGAAACAAGTATTGTGCACACCAAAGATTATAAAACCCAAGTCGATCTTTAATATCTTCTTTGTCTTCAAATCTTCTTAAATCTTCAATAAAAACCTGCACACAATCACTTGAATCTCTTGTGATCAATCACGCACGTGAACGGAGTGCACAGAACAATGGATTATCACAAGATCGTCTTTAGAACTAACAACAGTCTAAGATACCTGTCAAAACTCAACTGTTTGAGTGAACCTTATATCACAAGAGAAAGATTCTCAGAATAAACAAACTAGGTGCAATCAGATTCCAGCCGTTAGTCAATCAAATCAATCGAAAACAAAAATAACGCGATTATCTAGTTTCCACCAACGGGTCCCTTGAGATTCTCAATCCCAAAGAAGACTTTAAATTGGAGATTAAGTAAGAGATTCGCCTAATTAGGTTACTCTCCTCCGAATATGCGGCTACACAGAATAAACAACAAAGAGTAAATTTGTTGTTACGAAGGATTAGTTGCTAGAAAGGCAAACTTCGTGTATTTATAGACAAGGAAGTTTGGACACCAAGGAATTTCCAAACCGAAAATATTCTCAAGATATTCATAAAAGCACGAGATTTGGTTTTCATAATTCTCCCGAAATGCTTTGTCCAAAAAATAACGATAAATCTCTCGGAAAATCTAATTAGTAAAGCGGCATTACTAATTCTGTAATTTCCCTACAAAATGAAATTAATAACATTAATTAAAAAATTCTTAACTTACTTATGTTTCGATACTGGGATTCTCTTCCCTTAGCCGTTAAGGAATATCTTTGAACAATTATAACAATAAACATTCACAGCACGAGTTCAAAGTTTTGTCGACATCTTAACTTTGTAAGTTCTCTTCACATTTACAACCTTGAAACCGATTTGCCGACTTCCAAACAAGTTTAGAATTGGTTCATCCGATTTGAAGTCTGCATTGATCAAACCAACATTCAATCACAATCATGGGTTTGGCTGGGCTCCACCAAAACAAGTTCTCTGCCTCTACCTCATGTGAGTATCAGGTATAGTCACACTAGCTTCCTCAAAAGTTCTAATGACTAGGTACTAGGACTCTGCCTCTACATATATATGATATCTAACTTATATGTGTTGTATATGTCCATAGTGGATCAAGTTCACCATATAAACCTGCTGCACCCCACAAGGATCGGCCTTGATGTACCGCACTCTTACTAGGATCGGTTCCCTTTCCCTTACTATGATCGGTTCCCTTTCCATTACAAGGATCAGTTCCCTTTCCCTTACAAG
>JAJJWW010012643.1:0-69639 GCA_023531295.1 Papaver armeniacum
AGACATACGTAGACACACCAGTGTCACTGTAATACATTGGTAAAGTCATTGGGTGATGATACAGTAAAACCTCCATATATTGATACTCTATATAATAACCTCTATATATTAATAAAAAATCATGGTCCCAACTTGGACCGGTTATAAAAATAATAACCATGGGGATTTAAAGGAAGAAGTATATATGTCTCAACCTCCGGATTTCAAGATAAAGAACATCCAGATTATGTCTGTAAGTTGAACTAACTTTATATGGATTAAAACAGGCACAAAGGGCCTGGTATGAAAAATTATCAGATGCTCTTATTGCTATAAATTTAGCTCGTTCTCTTGCTGATTCTTCTTTTTTTGTTCATAAGATTGGTTCTCAGTTAACAATAATTTTGGTGTATGTAGATGATATCATAATCACTGTAAATAGTGCTTCTCATTGTGCATCTATTATTGCTCATTTATGCACTCAATTTCCTGTGAAAGATTTGGGAAGTCTTCAGAACTTCCTAGGTTTGGAAGTCAAGAGAAACAAAGATGGATTATTCCTCTCACAAACTAAATATGCCCTGGATTCACTCGACAAGAAAAATTTAACAGGGATTAAACCTTGTTCCACTCCATATCGAATCCTACAGAATATAGATCCATTGCTGGCTCATTACATTATTTAACATGGACAAGACTTCAGATTTTTTATGCAGTTAATAAAGTTTGTAAGTTCATGCATTCTCCAACAGCTTCTCATTTGATTGTTGTAAAAGGATATTAAGATATATTAAATGTACTATAAACCATGGTATTGTTTTTACTAAAGGGTTTACAACATTACAAGGATATTCTGATGAGACTGGGATAGAAATCCAGATGATAGGAGATAAACTAGTGGATCTTTTGTGTATTTTTGGATCAAATCATGTGAGTTGGTCTACCAAGAAACAAGTAAATGTTGCAAGAGCAAATACTGAAGCAGAATACATGACCTTGTCTTCAACTGTTGCTAAAGTGATATGGCTTTGTCACCTTCTTAAGGATCTTCATCTATTTCTTCAATCTTCGCCTACAATTGCTTGTGATAACAAGAGTTCAATTGTTGTTGCTTCCAATCCAGTATTTCACAATATAAGGAAACATATGGATTTCGATTTTCACTTTATCAGAGAGCTTGTTCAATCTAAATCATTGCAAGTGACTTACATTTCTACTATAGACCAAATTACATTGAAATTTTTACTAAGGGTCTTGGTGCACCAAGGTTTGATTTTCTTAAGATCAATATGAAGATTGTTACACATCTTTAGTTTGAGGGGGATAGTAACAATAGAGTGTAGAATCCTTTTTATCTTGACACTCTCCTTAAACTCTAACTGTCTCTGTCAGCTACAACTATACCCAACTGTATTTTCAGTTTCTGTTACTCTAGGATATTTACACGTGTTGCTCATCTATTCACCCTCTGGAAACATTGAAACTGTCTCAGTATATTTA
Source organism: Papaver armeniacum (assembly GCA_023531295.1). NCBI lineage: Eukaryota > Viridiplantae > Streptophyta > Magnoliopsida > Ranunculales > Papaveraceae > Papaver > Papaver armeniacum. Next base: position 1,480 of record JAJJWW010012643.1, read on the forward strand.
AGTAGGTGTACCTTCCTTCCTCTATAAGCTTTGTGTTCTGTTAATGAAAGATTATTGATTCTCTCTTCGTGACTACTAGGTCAACAATGCCTGGTGTACCGGGAGTGAATCCCGCAGTCACCACCGTGTGAGAGAGAAAAAAAAGGTGGCTCCCACTTTAGACCCACCCCCTGCAAATCTCCCCCAGGGATCCCCTCCTCTCAGCCATTGGATGATCCTGCGGGATTTCTCATGGTTATTTTGGCGGTCAACGTATCACTACTGCTACTAGGTATATGTATTCAAATGCAGGAAATCAAATGTGCATGTACATGTGCTAAATTTTTGATTTTTGGAATAACCAATCGTAAAATTAGTTGCTTTTGTTTTTTAGATAATCTAAGAGCAATGCTCTCCCTGGATGTCGTTAAGAGACCACTATAAACTAACAAGTTCAAGACCGTTGGATGATAATATATTGTTGATTATGAACATACAGCTGCGATTAGCATTAAGTGAAATTTCCACAAAAACAAATAATAATTGATTCCTTAGGTTTTAGATAAGAACTAGAATTTGCTCTAAGTGTGATCAAATGAAGAGATTTGCAAGAGGTTGGGCTTCATTGGGAAATTTTGATTAAAGAGTCAAGAAGAAGATGAAATTATACTTCCCATTGTGCTCCTTCAAGGATGGGTGGAGGAGGAATAATGATCAACTAAACCTCATGCCACCCCATATGATCCAACGAATCGTAAATATCCACCTACCCCAAAATAAACCATCTGATATAATCATCGGCCTTACACCAAATGGAAAGTACACCACATCATACGGATATCAGGTGTTTAACCAAGATATCGGATCATTCACACCTAAACCCTTTACCACCAACCGGTTTCTTTGGACACTCCCATGTCCTCCAAAATTACAACTTTTCTTGTGGAAAGCAATCAACGAAGGCCTCCCGACCTTCACCATTCTAAATCACATCCGCCTCACCGATACCAACATCTTTCCTCAATGCAACTCCAATACGTGTCTGTGGTCATATTCTCCTCCACTGTCAAGTGACAGTGGACGCATGGAACATCCTCCTCACAAGACTCTCTATTCATTCAAACACACCCCAAAGTCTTCTAAACTTTCCAAACCCCAGATGACAATCACACAAATTCTACAATTGAAAACTCACCCTCCGTCAAAACATCTTTTAGTTTCCTTTTAAAGTCATTATGGATAGCTAGGAATGACTACATTTATCAACAAAACCAAATCCGAGGATAACATTACCCAGATGGCTATAAAATTCTGCGGCCCAGTGTTGGGCACAAAGAGAACCTCCCCTCTGTAATGCCTGGAATACCATCTCTCAAACCAAAGGAAATAGAACACGACGTCTACTGACAATTTTCATAGGGTGGGTTAAACCTAATCGAGAATGGATCAAGATCAACACATATGGAGGCCGCGAGGTCACAGGAATAGCTAGAGCGGGTTTCATTTGTAGGAATGTACACTAACACCACGATAGCCGTAGCACAACTACTAGGAATCACCACCGCCCTCACATCTGAGTCATGGGCAATGCTCATAGCGACCAGGACGACAAAAGAAATAAGTTGTCCAAAGGTTCAATTTGAAACTGATTCGGAAAACTTGCTTTGATTCCTAACCTCAGATGACAATCCTCCTTGGTACATCTCAGGAATGATATCCGAAAACCAAACAAATCATGAGACAGATCCCCTACTGCACCGTCAAGCATAACTACAGGGAAGGCAATCAGGCGGCGGATAGACTGGCCAATCTAGCGGCAGACAACACTCGATTGGAGAACATTACAACTTTATTTTGGGATCATACAATCACACCATGCATTAATCAAATTGTAATGGATGACTCCTTGGGTATCACCTACCCTCGTGTAATTGCTACTTAATTCTAATAATATCTTCCATGCTTCAAAAAAAAAAATTTGTCAGTAAATTCAATCGAAAAAACTAATTGATGATTAAAGAGTTTCCTACGTACTGTAATGCTAAGTGGATTTGATCCATTACACGTATTTCTTGTCTACCAGATCCATTATAGAAATTTGCTAAAATTATCCTTGCTAATTCATTTATTTTTCCACATTATTATATTTCGATGATCATTTTTTTTTTTGATCGGTAAAGAAAATATATTGATCAAAAGAAGAGAGTACAAAGAGACTTGTACTACCCTGAGAGTTACAAAAAAGTAAAAAAACAAGCTTACATCCAAGAAAAGAAAGAAGAAAAACTCTCCTAACTAGACAAGCAAAAAAGCGCAAGCTAATAAAGATTGAAATAAGCTCTTGCCAATTCTCTATGACATCTGCAAAAAGTAAGATCCTCAAAGTCTTTGAAAACTAATCACCAAGTGAACATTTCGACCGAGCTTTTACGAATGATTTGTAGTAACATTGTGTTGTTTTCCATCAAAGGCTCTTGAGTTTCTTTCTTTCCATAGACTCCATAATATAGCTACTGGGATTATGCTCCATATACGAGGCTGAATCTTGTCTTGAAGATTCAAGGCCAAGACATAATAAGCGAGGTGATGTTAGGAGCCATTGTGAAATACCATTTCAACTTTCCAATAAAATGAGCCCACACTTGTTGTGCAAAGATACAATACAAGAAGACATGATCCATTGTTTCATTTCTCATTGCAAAAAGACGAGGTTGGAGACACATCCATTTTCCTTCTTATTAGCATATCTCTAGTAGGCAAGCTATAATGAGCAATAGTCCACGGGAAGAAGCCTATTTTGGTGGAACCTTCAAGCGCCAAATGAAACTAAAGATATTGTGTGTATGAAGTTCCAATACACGAGTTAGCGACTTGTCATACGAGACTGTGAGAAATGCTTCTTAGAGGAAAGAGTCCACTCCATGGTATCCTCTTCTTCAACATGAAAAGAGAAGCCATTGAGTTCATTCATCAACCAGGTCATCTCTGTTCTAACATTTGAATTGAGTCTTCTAGGTAAACCCAAATCCCAAGCATTATCGCCTGCACCTTCTATATAACAATCTGACACCATACAATCTTTGTTTCTGGATAAAGCAAATAAATTTGGGAACACAACAGCCAAAGAAGAAGGAAGCAACCAATTATCAAACCAGAATCTCACATTAGTGCCTTTCTTAACCTTGAATCTGATGTTATTTGTGAAAATATTCTTGCATTTCATTATCCCTTTCCAAACTGCTCTACCAAAAGTGATTTTTGGAGTTTTTGAGAACCACTTAACACCATCAATTCCATATTTTTCAGCCACTAATTTCCTCCACAAAGCATCTTCTTCCATTGCAAACCTCCACTGCCATTTGGTTAAAAGTGCTTGATTCATCTTTCTCAAATTCTTAATGCCCAGACCACCAAACTTTTTTCTTCTGTACAACTTCTCCCATTTTACCAGATGAGATTTTTTTCTTCCTTTGTTGTCATCCCATAAGAAATCTCTCATTATTTTTTCTAATTTCTTTGCAATAGAAGCTGGAATTTCAAACAGAGACATATAATATGTGGGTAAGCTGGCCAGCACACTGTTAATCAATGTTATTTTTCCAGCTCTTGATAAATGTTGCTTCTTCCAACCTGGTAACCTGCATACAAACTTATCAACTATCTTGTCCCACTTTGCAACACCCTTATACTTATCTCCCAAAGGAAGACCTAAGTAAGTAGTTGGAAGAAGACCTGTGTAACAACCCAGCAAATAAGAAAATTGATTTAAGTCTCCATCATAACCTACTCCAAAAATCTGGCTTTTTGCAAAGTTGATTTTAAGACCAGTCAACATTTCAAAAGAAATAAGCAAGAGTCTCAATTGTTTTATTTGCTCAACATCAGCATCCAAAAAGATGAGCGTGTCATCTGCAAATTGCAGGTGACTTATTAACCTTCCTCCATCAGCTACTTGAAACCCAGAAATAAGGCCATGTTCTTGAGCTTGTTTAATCATGAAAGAGAGAGCTTCACCTACAAGAAGAAACAGAAATGGAGACAAGGGATCTCCTTGTCTAATCCCATTTTTACTTTTGAAATAACCAGTTGCTGAGCCATTAACAATTACTGAGAATCTAACCCATTCCTGACACATCTAATCCAACTCCTCCATCTGTCTCCAAAGCCCATATTTCCTAGAATTTCATCAATGAAATCCCAATTTACATGATCAAAAGCCTTCTCAAAATCTACTTTACAAAGTAAACCAGGTTTTCCACTTCTTATCCTTGAGTCAATGAGCTCATTTGACACCAAAAAACCATCCAAAATTTGCCTCTTTTTATGAAAGTAGTTTGTTCAGCAGAAATAACACTAGGAAGAGCAATTTTTAACTTCTCTGCAAGCAGTTTTGAAACAATTTTATAAACACCATGAACTTGAATGATTGTCCTGAGATATTTTATTTCTTCAATTGTGTCTTTTTTAGGAATTAAAGCAATGAAAGTATTTTTTAATCTCAGTCCATGAAGTTCTTTTCTTTGTAATTCTTGAAAGATTTTCATGAAATCACCCTTGACACCTCCTCGGAAGCAGAGATAGAAACTAATTGCAAACCCCGTCAGGCCCTGGTGCCTTATCTTGACCCAACAATTTGATTGCATTAAGACATTCATTCTCCTCACATCTAACTCCAACCAATTTTGAGATCTTACGTAATAACATTAAAATGCATATGCTCCATTGAAACATTTTTCTGTCACGATTGAGTTTGAAAAATGTTTGTGAAGAAATCCACAATGCCCTTATTAATATCCTCGGCTATTGTTGTCATAACCCCATTAATTTTTATTGCTCCAATGAAATTCTTTCTTCTCCGTCGAAGCAAGCTTGTCAGAAAATACCTTGTATTATGTTCATTATTGGTGATGTGATTGACTCACGCCCTGTTACTCCACTTTTTAGCTTTGCAATTGTTAAATTGCAGTAATCTTGTCTTGCCTTTAGTCTAGTGTTCCATTGCATCTCTGTGAGACCGTTGTTCAAATCTTCCTCTTCATCCAACTGCAAAAAGGTTTCCTCCAGATCTTCCATTCTTCTTTCCATATCCCCAAATTCTTGTTTTGCCCACAATTTGAGAAGAGGCTTTAGAAGCTGCAACTTTTTGCACATCATAAATCCTGCACTACCTGCAACATTGAAAGAAGCCCAAGCATTTGTAATGAAATTGATAAAATCAGGATGTACATACGGAATTTACCCAATGGAATGGACCAGGGACCCGGTCTTGGCACCATTGCAGATAAGAGCAAGAGGACTATGGTCGAGAGCAAGGCCTTGCAAGTGCTTGTTGGATCACATTAGAAATTGGTTCTCCAAGCATCAGATAATAAGAATCTATCTATTCTACTTCTGATACTATTGACCTGATTATTCGTCCATGTAAATGTAGCACCAAGCATTGGAAGATCTAACAATTCATGTCTTGATATGAATCTGTTGAATTTTCTCATTGCATTGCTTGAAACAACACAGGAAGTTCGTTCATGAATATACCTTATAACATTCCAATCTCCACCAATAGCCCATGGAAGATTCCAATAAGCTCTAACTTCCTCAATCTCTCTCCAAAAATCAGGTCTGAGCACATAGTTGCTTGGAGCATATATACCAGAGAATAACCATTCAACATCTGAATTTGTGAATTTGCAATGAAGATTAATAGAATGATGACCAATTAAAGAATCAATAACAGTCACCTTAGTATCATCCCACATACAAAGAATACCTCCACTGCGTCCTTCAGAAGGAACATCTAGCCACTTCACATTTCGATTACCCCAAGACTGCCAAACAATCAAATCTGTGCACTGTTGAATTTTAGTTTCCTGAAGAACTAAAATACTCGGCCTCCATTCCCTAGCTTTTTGTTTCACAATGTCACGCCTATTGAGGTCGTTTAAACCTCTTATATTCCAAGAGATAATTTTGAAATCCATTATAGAACAAAACACCTAAAAGAGAAAAAAATAGCATTCACTTACTGTTTCTTTCTTTTTCATGATTTTGAAGATGACCCCTTATCGTTTCCATCATTGAATCTTTAGCCTTATCAGTGTCACCACCATAGTTAATTCCCATTATTGGACCCAGATTTACCATTTGTGTTAAAACTGAATCGAATTGATTTCTCAAATCCGGATTAACTTTGTGCTTAATAACACTCCATTTCTCTGAAGAAGACAGGAATTCATTGCCAAACAAAGTTTCTTTTTGAGAATTATTGATATTATGTTCAATCGAAAGTTTCTCTAAAGAATCATCCATTTTTTGAAGGTATGGAATGGAGACTGCATTTTTTAAGTGCTCCTCTATGTCTTCTTCAGATTCAAATTGAAGAATATTCTTTGGTGCTAAATTAGCTTCTTTAAAGAGTTGAATCGCTAACTCCGCTTTTCTCCGAGTCTCCCACCGATGTTGAATCACTTTGTCCTTGATTTGAATTCTCTAAAGATAACGGACCTTTGACTTTGGATGTGGATGCACCCGTATCCGCAAAATGTACCCGCTTACAGACCCTTTGTGGAAGGAAATTTGAATTCAAATTTGAATTTAAATTTGGAGCCAATGTAAAAGTCTTTCCTTTTCGGTTATTTGAAATTTCTCCCTTCAGTTTACATTGGTGAGAGTAATTCACTGCGATAAACTTGGCCAACCAATATGGAAATTTGGTAATGTATCAGAATTTTCCGACTCCATTGAATTAGCGATGAGTCGAGGAATATGGAATTATCATTGTAACCCTAATGGGTGAAGAGATTGATCGGGATATCAGTTGATAAATTTCAAACGCTAACTTTAATTGGAAAATCATCTCCTTGTAATGGAAAAAAGAAAAGATGATGTAGCTTGATCGAAATGATGTACTTTTAAACGAATAGCACTTGCATCTTCCCAATTAAGAGTGGATGTATGAACCTCTCTTAAACCTCCAAAAATATCACCAATTTTTTGAATAACTCATTAGACCAGTGGTTGAATGGAACCCCATGGATTTGAATCCATTTTCGTTCTTCGTCTTTCTCTGATAAAGGAACTGTATTAACATCTGACCACCAGGGATACAATGTTATTGTGGAACCTTCAAATTCCCAGAAGCCTTTATTGATCATTGTTTCGATGATCATTGTTTTTCGTTAATTGATTCAAACCTACAACAAGTTCTATAAAAAAATAAACTCAAGTTGAGGAAACAATAATAAAACTAGATTACCAAGCCGGTGGGGGCCACCAGAAGATTTGTTCAAAGAAATTTGTATTTAATTTTATCTAAAATCTTCTAATTTTCAACAGAAAAACTAAAAATTAGGAACCCATATATGCGTTGCTAATTCTTTTTGTTTTATATCACAGTTTTTGTACACCAAACTTTTTCAATTTTTTGTTTTAACTTGAAACAATTGGAGATAAATATGGTCAAATTCATTCGATTTGATGGAGTTATAATTGGGGACCCCAAATCCTCGATTATCAAACCAATTTTGGAAAATGATGAAAATTTTCGATCCAATTTAGCTGAATTGGAAAATTAGATTCGGCCACGGCTTTTTCAATATTTTTAGGTCGAAATAATCGACGACCAACTCGAGTTCTGGACGATTTAATGGTGCTTATTAATAGTCCGAGGATTATAACTCTTCGATTATCAAATAAATTATTGAAAAAACGACGGATTCCTGTTCAATTGAATCAGTAATTTACAAGGACTCCTCTATTGATAATGATGAAGAAGGAAAGATTGGTTGATGTTCAAACAACTATTTACTTGCATTTCTAGGTACCCGTGAACTAATTGTCGTGTCACCAATTACTTTGATCCAAGCAATCTCAATACCTCTTGGAAACTTTTTATATTGGTTCCAATTAAATTAAACTTGTTTCCATAGTTATAGAGTGCGACTACGTGCACCCCACTAAACCAGGGGTGCACATTCCTCCCTTCTCTATCGGTTAAAAGCTAACCCTGGGTTATTGTCTAGTGTATGCTTTTTTATAAATTTATTAACAAAAGTTAAAGTTAGAACACATAGGGACTTGTAGAAAATTGGAAATAGTCTCGGTAAAGTTCTCTTCTCCCTCTACATTTATATTAACCATTCTCATTTCTTTTTCTTCACTTTTTAATCTTTAATGGAACATTCACAATCAACTTTAAATCTCCCTTCAATTGGTATGTTCTTCCAGCTGCAGATATAGAACGCAAAAGTATGATGCTCATCATTTCATCTACTGTATATCCATACGAGTTAATTATCATATATACCCATGATCATCAATATTTACATAAACGAGAGGAATTTTCGTTTGGTTTATGATTATTTGCTATGATTGTATTAATTAGGAATCATTGACAGAGGAAAACTTAATTTTAGTTGTGATGACAAACTTCAAACCACACTTGCTTAAAATTCTTGTCTTTTTCTACTCCCTAGCGATTTATATCAGAAAAAAAGAAGAAAATTACCATCAAAATTCATATCAGCTTATGATCTTCACATAATTCATTCTTTTTATATAGGCCTCTCTAGCTAGAAATGGATACACCAGCAACAACAACATCAACATCTACAGCAGTTGGAAAATTAAAATAGAGTATCAAAACGATCGGCCCATTTGGATATCAGCAACATCTAATACGGATGATCGGCCCCTCAACAGAAGTTTCAGATTGTAATTTTAGCTTGTATTTAACGGAGACTTCATAATTTGATAATGATAACTTATTCTCAGTAAACAAATAGTGAAAAGGGTACTAAAAGGGAAGAGGAAGAGAAAGTGAAAGAGCTTGGGTACTGTGTCTAATATTTGTTTTTCCATTTTTTTTTTTTTAATAGTTAAAAGTTAGGCAAGGCAGTTAACTAGAGTCGGATAGATGGCCAATAACAGAAGGAGGAATGTGCACCCCTTGGTTTAGTGGGGTGCACATAGTGCACCCCATTCTAACGTTTCATTTATTTTCTTTAATACATGGAAACATTAAGAATTATTAAGCAAGTATTTTCCAAAGAAAAATACTTCTAATGTTTAGCTTCTACTCAATTAGTAAAGAATTAACTTACTGACGAAAACATTGTACCAAAAAAGGAAACCACTTAAATATAGTTTGCGTTCGCAAAAGTAAAATTGGTTGTTTAATTAGTTTCTAAGGTATGTCAAGAGGCCCTTGATGTTTTTTGATTATCCCCGGAATCTTTTGGCTTAGTTTTTTCTTTGTGCTTTCGCTTTGGTTAGGGTTGCTTGACCCTCTTTTGGTTGTATTCGTTTGCGCACGACTTATGTGCTTCTTAATATAATGTTGGAGAAAATGAGTTTTAATTAAAATGTTTTATGGTCTTGGTGTGGTTTGATCTAATGACCTAAGGGTCTAAGGATACTCACTCATTTTTGGGTGAATGAAGTGGAACCTTTACCCACATTGTGGAAAACTAAAGAGGAGCTCCACTATATAATCATACTCTTATGCGTATGCCATGCACCAAGTCCCTTTTCTACACGGATTTATTTTTGGCGAGTTTTTCTTTAGGGAAATTAATTCCAAACTTATTTCTTAAGAGTTTTATTTATGGTAAAATTCCTTTTACTTGTTTTTGAAGAAAACCAAAACCTAACTTGATTTGCAAGTATTTTCATCCTATAAATATAACTCGAAAATTTTTTCTATACAAGAGAAAAATTCTTCTTTTATTCTAGGGTTTTCTTAGACGTTTTACCTCCATCCTCATTCTTTGAGTTCGAAGAGAGGGTAACTTGCGTTGTGCTAACTCAAGTTATATCGGGCGATCTTATCTGGGACACATCTTCGCTGTGAGGGGGTTTAGCATTACTCAACTCGAGTATACCCGCGAACTAATGTGTTAAGGACAACTTGTTGAACCCGTGATTACGCCTCGTCAAGTTATTTGGTAGAGTTGTTTCGCATTAGTTCTTTACATATTATTTTCGATACATCTAACGTCTTGTTCATTGTTGCAAGATCCCAACATATAATTCCTTTTGATCGATCAAAAAAAAAAAAAAAAAAAACTAGTGCGTATACGTATGTATCAATCAGGATTGTGCACAATAAGTTCTCGTATTTATAATGATAGCACTCCGGCAAAGTTGAGGTTTACAAGTAAATTAAATAATTCAAGTACTCCAATAACATTTAGGTTTGTCATCAGAGGTTGAAAACAAAATGTACGACTAACGAAATTATGTGAAACTTCGGCAACGCTAGGTTCTCCATCAGAGATTAGAAACTAAATTAAAGCATTAGAACTGATTACATACTACTTATGTAAGAAAGATGATGCGAGCACTCCAACAAACTAAAAATTAAATTTACGACTACACAAAATGAGACGCCTGATAAAGCATTTGAACTGATTACATACTACTTATGTAATTTCTATACTGGTGCCATAAACCATCCAAATTAAGCAAGCGGAAAATAATTATCCAAACCACCATATTACAACACTAGAGGTTGGAGCTGTTGTAGGACATTATTGTGGCTCAGTTAATTTCAACAACTCGGACACTGAAAGGAGCCCTGATACCGACTATACGTTGATGGCATACCGTTGAGAGACACTCGGTGTTGTGCATGCTGTCGTCAAAAATAATAACATACCGCTGAATCATTGCCTGGAGTGGATATATATGCTTTTCGCATTTAATTGATCTTTTGTGGGTCTGCTTTATAGGTCCCGGAATTGAATACAAGATATTTGTAGCATGATGATCAGTCATTAAATGGTGCACATGCGATGATATCGTAAGATCAAGTTGCAAGATAAGGATGTGTCGTTATTAGGGCTGTCAATGGATATTCGATATCCGGTATCCGTTTCTGAATATCCAGATTCCGTTAGGTTAATATCCGACATAACGGTTATCCGATATCCGATAACCTTAACGTAACGGATATCCGTTTGTGCGTATAACGGTACCGGTTAAGGGGAGTTTCGGTTAGGTTAATATCCGATACCGTTAGTGTATAACTATATCATAAAATTTTAGGAAATTTTCGATACCTAATACCCTTTAGGTTTGCTCTTTAGCCATTTGATTACGTCTCTCCTAAGTAAATATCGGAAATTATGAATATTAACGGAATTATTGAATATTAACGGAAATTATCGGAAATTATTGGAAGTTTTTGTATCATGAGTAGATAACGGAAATTATCGGAATAATATCCTATATCCGATAGCTTATCCTTAACCTTATCGATATGGAATTTTTGAATTAGGCGGATATCGGATCTAGGATATCCGATAACCCTTTAACCTTATCGGTATTGCCAATATCCGATAGATTTTTATCCATTGACAGCCCTAGTCGTTATCTTTATTCTTTTTTGAAAAGCACGAGATACACGACGATTTCACATATCCTAAAGAGTGGTAGAGGATTCATGGAAAATCTTATATAGATATTATATTATCTTATAAAATTTAGACCATTTTTCTTTAGAATTCAAATGATAAAGAATTTGAAGTTAATACTTTGATAATGCATTCATCTAATTAAACTCTAGATTCTTACCAAGAATGAGCAAAGTTTTGATACACAAAACTTCACCATCTACGGATTCAAATTTCGGCTGTAATATAATTTTCAATGGTTAATTTTGAAATTGGTAGATGATGATGTTATACGTCTTGGTTTGTGTTCATTTTTTTTTGGGTAGGATTGTCGAGTTTTATATAAAAAATTCATCACCATAATATTGGCTTCCGATTCATTTTCGTTTGGACTCGAAAGAAACATCGGTGAAACTCCTGTAAGATAGTGTCCATATAAGATTGTCCACAACGCCCCTCCCTAAGAATATGAAATAAAATAGCACTATGGGCTACCATTTGGCCACTAGATTGTTTAATGTCAGTTGCTTTTTTTGGCCACGGTTTTTCTAAGAAAATAGTGCAATTCCATCAAATTGTAAGGCAACTGATTGTTCATTTTTGCTAATAAAAAATTGACAGTCCCAATTGTTATTAAACTCTATCAACTGGATCTAAACATACTGAAATGGTCCTCAATTGCTTCAAGTTAAATCAAATTGAAAAACTGTGGTGTAACAATTTTTCCTTTATTAAATAGCAATTTTTACTATACGTTTGTGTAAAAAAATTAAATAATGTGATAATTAAATTAAGCTAACAGTATAACTTTTTTTTTTACATTTAATTTAATTTTTATTTTTGTTCCTAATTACGAGGGAACCCACTCAAATATAGTCATGATCAAGAAGATAAAAAGATAAAATTAGTAGATGTAGAGGAAAAAGGAAATCATCATGTGATGATCAAGAAGATAGTATGATTTGTATTTGTTTTTATTTTTCAATTGTTACCTAGAAATAATGAATCTAATGAAAATAATTGTATTTTTATCATGAGGGTCTAAAGTTCTTTTTCTTTCAAGATTAACAAAAGATGGATAATTCGATTTTAAAAAGATGTGAATCAGATAATTTTTTTTTTTTTTGAATAATAAAATTTGAGTGTAAAAATGTGAGTTTTACATTTTTGTAACATTTACTTTTCACTTTACTTTTTTGTTGCCATATTAATTTTTCTAATTGGTGGGGAACTAATTAGAGGCGTTATCAATGCATATATCCATAATGGAAGGAGGTTACAAATCATACATCAGTCGGATGTCTATGGTTGGGATGAGACTGGTCGGATGCAATGTTTGAAAATATTGTCTGACCATCCAAGGATAAAAAAACCCTCTCTGAAAATGTTTTCTAGAAATAACGTGTGCCATAACGGCTCTGCATGAGGCTAACGTAGAGTTCGAGTAAATATCTATAAATTTTTTTTTAAAAAAGAGCATGTATATGATTTACCATTATACTCAATTAGATTTTGAAATCTTGTTAGGATGAATTCCACCTATAATAACTTATGGAATTGGAAGTTTCATATAAATAATTTTTAAAGTTAGTTTAAAGTTGGTTGATTTAAGAGTAATTACTGAAATTAAATCTTGTTAGTCAAATTATTTTATCGTGTTATATTATTTTAATTTATAATAAGCATGCAATATCTTTAAGATTGTATCATCAGTCCATTTAACAATTCTTTGCATTTTAATACCAATTCATTTTACTAAATAGAAAAATGTAAATAGTTGTTATCTGGTTTATATTTGATAAAGAATTCTTGAGTGTTATTAATTTTGTCTTGAAAAATAACTTTATGATCCACATCTGGTTTCTTCCTACAAATACGCAAAATGAGGGAGGGTATAACATGATCTATATAGAAATTCCTACCAACATACAAAAAGTATTTTATTTTTCAAACTACTTGATGGATAAAGCTTGGTGATTTTTGTAAAAAATTAATAACAATAAACTAATTGTGGACATAAAGTATACACTTCAAATAAACGAAGAATCCAATTTTCTATGTCTGCAAGAGATTCCATTTATACTTTATGAGAGTTAAGCATGCACAAGTTTATTTATTAGCTGTAGCTATTAGTGGGCTTAATCAATGTATCGCCGAGAAAGTTGAGCTATTCTTTATTACTGCTTTGGGTATCCCACTGTTTGTTGAGAATAGTTTATGCTCAAGTTGCAACAGCCCTATGGATATTTTTAGAGATCACGCGCTTCATTGTGCTAAAGATGTTGGACCTAAGTTTCGACATGACTTTGTACGCGATGTAATCGTTTGACATTTGTTATAAAAGGTGGTGTACTGCGCGTATGGAAGTTTCCCTCGGGTTTACGTCGGATGATGGCAAAGATTTACGTGCGGATATCTTTGTTTCTAATCGGGGAAAATGGTCAAGATGTTTGCATGGATGTTACTGTGGGTTTCTCCTTTTACGGTGAAGGTACTCGCTCATTTGTTCCGAGCAAGGTATTTCTAGTCTTTGCGAAAAACGCACTAAATACTTGGACAAGTGTGTATCTCATGGCTATGGTTTGGGTGTTTTAGATTTCTCTACTTTAGGGGAACTTGGGCATGATACTTTATGTTTCTTCAAGCGTACGAAGAATTGTTTAGTTAACAGGGCGCTATAGTAGTGGCTTTGGTAGTTTTATTTTTCATAGATTAGGTATTGTTATTCAAACAGGGGTTAGTGCCGAGCTTGTTGCTAGGTTGCCCACCAAAAGTTTGTAATTTTTCATTTTAATATACATTTTCACCCTTGTTAGTAATTGGTTGATTAAAAAAAATTAATTAAAAAATAAATAAATATATTTGGATTTTTTTATAATAATAATAATAATATTGATTTGTCATGTACATTGATAATGTATATTATGAATTTTATGACTCCAATTATGAGGGAACAAATCATCTTAAATTCATAACAAAAGAGGTTACAATTTTTATATCCGTCGGATGTCATTGGTTGGGATGAGAGTGAAATAGTCGGATGTAACGTTTGTCTCTCAAAATGTTATCCACCATCGAAGCTCAAAACCCCTTGCATTTTTGTATTATAGACAACTTACAAGTCTATATATTAAAGTAGATCGTCTGAAAAAGAAGAACTTTAATGGAAAAGACACATCCACCTTTACGTAAAACACTGAGAAGATTCTAGTCCAATGCCCTTTATATAAACTTGATTGGCATCAGGGACAGTGATTTTGATAACAGTGGCGAAAATTTTGCTCCAGTTTCTCTTTGAAAAACACTAATTTTCCCTAAACATCCACATAAAAAGCACATTATTCCCTAGAAATGGTATAACTGAATAATACTGGCGAAGGTTTGTGTTTTAGATTTTAGTGCTAAAAATGAAGGGAATGGAAAATAAGCAATTTTTTGATGATAATTGAAAAACAAGGCCTCAATCAATAAGAAAAAAAAAAAAAAAACTTAATTTACCACAAGAAAAAAATGTACGCTTTCATGGCAGCCTGTCATTTTCCGTAAACTGGTCCATTTATTTGTACCTCTCTATCCCCTCTCCGCCGCATGCAATAGAAATATGAAGATATTGTACGATACGGATGGTTAATTGTCATTAGCATAAGATAAGATGGTCCATATATCTGCTTTGAGGGATTTAATGGTGTACATTCGTGGCAGCACAATTATTGTTTGCAAAATAGCACGTTGGATGCATGCATGCTATACCTGCTAAAAATGAAAATAGACGTATAACTATGCACAAGAAAAAAGAAAAAACCAATGAGTTGGATATACCTCTTGCACACTAAATTTCTGGATAGACCATTGCGTTCGACGTCCAACTGGAACGATATAAAGGACCACTACATTGAATGAAAATCAGGCATGGTCCTTCCATTTCTTGTCTTGAAACTAAATTCTACGAGTATGAAACACGCACACATAACGATAAACACACAGAATATTGATACAGTAAAAACTCCATATATTAATAATCTTGGGACTTTACAAAATTATTAATAACACATACAGAAGTTTTGGTCCTTTATATCGTTCGGATGGACGTCGAATGCAATGGTCTATCCGAGAGATTTAGTATTCTTCCTTGTCGCCCCTTCCTTTATACTTGGTACCCTTTTTCGCATGAATTTTATGTTTTCCACTACACTCAAAAACCATTTGAAAGTGGCAGTCATTCGTTTGAATGTTACAAACTATCACAGACATAATTAAGTTGCCACGTTCTCTAGCCCATTGCTTTGCATCATCTTTCTTTTTCCATGTCTACATGGTCCAAGAACACAAAGTTATAGAAAAAACTTAGCAGTATGGTCCAAAGGAATGAGCACCATATCTTTCAATCAGAAAACAAACCTACCAAGTCATTTAAATATTGACGGGTAGTATCTTCATTTAGAATTTTTTTGCTTCAGGTTGGTCATCCATTGGATGAGGTACAAACACAATCTATCAACCAAAATATCACAACATTAGTAAAGAAACAAAATCTGGATTTATGGGTAGGCTATCAAAACATCGAATCCAACTGTAAAGCTTATTCTGAACCATAGTTCAATTCCCGGCAGTAGAAACTAAAACCAACCCACATGATAATTTACGGTTGGTAGAGAAACAACCGAACCCAACCATAACTGTATCTACAGTTTTTTTTGGTTTTGAATACCAAACCGTAACTGGTGCAATAACCAACATTAAATAAACCCACACAAGGAGTTACGGTTGGGCACGATATACCCAAAACCTAGCCTTAAATATTTCGCGACTATTCCAGTTACGGTTCGGAGTTCATCTAAACCTGACCGTAAAATTGAGTTATGGTTGGGAACGAGGAGTAACCCAACCGTAATCTAGTCTGTGAGGCTAAGAAATTGAATAATTTTACGTACTTTAGCTGATTTGGAGCAAGAAAAAGGATATTGGAGCTAATTTAGCGGTGCACCTAATTATTTGTAGCCATTGATTCCTCAGTTTGTTGGTTCGTTTTTTTAATGGGTTGAGATTCACTATCACTTTGGGTTATAAACTCTTTGCTATCTAAGAGATCAGCTATCCTAGGATTCCTATGAAGAGCTAGGTAATATCTGGTTTCTCTATCATATAAAGATTCACTCACCTCAAATTTGTAACTGGAATCACTCATTTTGTTTGAGTGAATCAGAACCTAGGTTTTCCCAAAAAAAAAAAATCTCCAAAATTTTGTTTTCCTTTTCCTTCCCGCCAAAACTAACAATTAATCTGATTTAGTTTTTCACTCAATATAAAAGAAATACATTAATCTAATTATTAGCTAATTAGATTATTAACACTAATTAAATGAGCGTTGTTTAGCGATATGAAAAATATTTAGACATGGAGGTTTTGAAATTACTAACCGGTGACCCAATTTTTTCCTATTATATCATCCCTTATGTAGTTAATTTTGGCCAAGATGGTCGAGATTCCGCCGGAAATTCCGGTTTCGACATTCAAGGTAGCGATATGCTTGATTTCCCTGAGACAAAATTTGGCCGAAATTTGCCGGAATTCTTGGTTCAATTACAGTTGAGTCGGCCGGAAATCTCCGTTGAAGTTTTTGAAATTAGTATGGATCTCGGGTTTTCTACTATCTTGAATGGAAACTTGTTTCTTTTTATAAAAATTGGTGTATTTCATCACATCTATACACAACTATGTGTGAGAAATGTTTGATATACATATTACAAGTATAAAATTTCATTTTTTTTTCCCGATAATTACTCCAAGAATCTCCCCGAGATAAAGTTGTCAAAAGATCTCTGTCCTGGACCGAGATGAACCGAAATCGGAATTGGCTGCATTGATCAGCCCCTCTATTAGACTGTGAAGCCCCTATATTAGGTTTCAACAAGTGAAAACTACTCTCACACATATTTTTCAGTTTTTCATCACTCAAGCGTAAAAACAGAAAATTATTTTGGGACTGACAGTGAGAAAAATAATTTCTTTTGGGCCTAACCTAATTTTCCCTTTCAACAATTGGTAGACATGGGCCAAATGAATAGCCCAGGCCCCTATCATTGATCCTTTTCATAGATGGCATCTGAAATTGACGTACACCTGTATCACAGAATAGCTTGCAATATTGCATTCAATGAGGTCTGAATGCAACTTATCTACTTTGAAATATGGTCCAATAATTGTATCCTGGCATCATAATTATTCTTTTGTGACGTCTACCCATAAGTGCGAATGGACGAGATATGTTTGACATTTTACAGTTGAAACCGAAGAATTAAATGGTTTTCAGGCCTATTCCTATGGACATGGCAAACTCATAGATTTGTCATGTACGCACCCATAATAGGTACGCCAAATTGCCAAACTCATATGCCTAAATAACATATAAGTATACACATTTTGATAAAAAAGAATAACAATTAATACAAAGATATTGAGTAAGTTTTTTTTGCCTTGTATATGGTGATATTATTTAAGATTTGGATATTAAAAATGATTTTATGATTATAAAAAATAAATGGTATATTTGATAGTTTAAGGGAAAAGTATGTTTATAAACAGAACGGACAGATAAAAATGGACATACCAAAGTAGAAATTAGGACAGATAAAAAAGAACAGAGGGAGTAGGAATAGGCCTCACCAAGAAGATTACCCTAAATTTGAGTTGATTTCCGGAAAAAATGTCTTTAAGCTACGTACAAAGTGACTGCAAAAACAATCCGAACAATCCATCTGTACTTCATGTGTGTGTTTGATTATATGTTTCAGCCGATATATATGACATTGCCTTCAAATAAAGACGAAATCCAAACACCAACCATAAATACGGTTTCTATGCCAACAATTGACACATCTATAAAAAGTATGGCCGTCCATGAATTTAAATTAATACGTAGGGACGCAGCGACTGCGAGAGTATTCTTTGCCATAAGACCCATACCACTTGGCATGCCAAACTCATTTTTTTGTGACATGTTGCATAGGAATAGGCCTCGCAAAGATTTGAGTTGATTTCCGGAAAAAATGTCTTTAATACCTTCCTAAACTCAAAGAGAGTAACTCTTTTTCCAAATCTGCCCATATTAATATCTTCCTAAAAATTTAAGCCTTATAGTTTTTTGTTTTTAGATTCTAGTATAAATTATGAATCCCCATGTAATTCCACTTGGGATGACCAAATATCCCAAGATAATAGAGAATAAATTTAAAATCTTAAATTAGATTAATTATCTCTCACTGATAACAAGGGAAATGCATGTTTTGTTGTGATTCCAAAGCCGGGATAAATCAGTGAGAATTTAGAGGAAATATCTAAACTCTCATCTATTTTGGAACATACGAAAAACCCTAAAACATCATCTAAAGTTAACGGATGGAGTAAGAAGTAATACTATATGAAACTTAGCCAAGTATAATGTGTCTCGCCCACACCAACATCGGACATGCAAGTTGACCTGAGCGAGGAAGTTCAGGAAGCGTCCTTGGAAAGTTTAATCCAACACCCATAATTTACAAGTACACATAATCTTGATTGGGAACCACAAGTACACATAATCTTCATTAAAAAATGTCTTTAAGCTACGTACAAAGTGACTGCAAAAACAATCCGGAAAAACACATGAGTTGTACTTCATGTATGTGTTTGATTATATGTTTCAGCCGATATATATGACATTGCCTTCGAACAAAGAAGAAATCCAACCATAAACCATAAATACGGTTTCTATGCCAACAATTGACACATCTACAAAAAGTACGGCCGTCCATGAATTTCCGTCCATGAATTTAAATTAATACGTAGGGACGCAGCGACTGCGAGAGTATTATTTGGCTCATAACATTATAACCACCAAAGCAGAATTGAAGGATACAAAAATCAAGAAAATAATAATAGAAATGGAGCGTAAACTAGAAATTAGGACGTCATCATCCAGGATCGGTGAAGGAGATGAAGAGATGGAACCATGTACTCCAACTGGACAATATTACAGCAGTTCTTCGCTCTCTGTGTGCATCCTTGCGGTTTTAGAATGGGAAGTTCCTGTTGACGATGACTCCCAAATAATGTCGTTGATTCAGGATGTATTCCTCCCCATCAATCCACGTTTTTCCTCTATCTTGGTACTCTCTCTTTCTCTCTCGCTCTTTCTAGTAGGAGGCAGGCTTGTATTCGGTCGTCAATAATAATCACCGTTCCAGCTAT
The DNA here is from genome assembly GCA_023531295.1 of Papaver armeniacum. Classification (NCBI taxonomy): domain Eukaryota; kingdom Viridiplantae; phylum Streptophyta; class Magnoliopsida; order Ranunculales; family Papaveraceae; genus Papaver; species Papaver armeniacum. The sequence continues at coordinate 21,075 of JAJJWW010012643.1, forward strand.
AGATTTTAATATGCGACATTTGATCAAGTACATATTTCAGGTTACAGGAAAAAGTGGAGAGAAAAATTGGAAGAAGGTTGCAGTTAAGCTCGAGGACCACATCAAAGTACCGGTATTTGAAGAAGGTTTATCAGTGGAGTGTTATGATGAATATTTCCAAGAATATTTGTCGGAAATAGCTTTGGAGAGACTGAACAAGAGCAGACCATTATGGGAGATTCACATATTCAAGTACCCTACTAGTAATGGAGCTGCGACAACTGTGTTCAAGCTTCATCATGCCCTAGGTGATGGATATTCACTCATGAGTGCTCTGTTTAGCTGTTTACAAAGAGCTGATAATCCTTCTCTTTCTTTAACTTTTCCTTGTATTCGGTCGGATAATCACATGAATAAAAAGAAGAGTGTTTTGGAGCTTCTGTCTGTGTTCAAGAACACTGTAACAGATTTCACTTGGAGTCTTTTCAAGAGTAATGTGTTGGAAGATCATGTTAGTCCTATAAGATCAGGTAAAGAAGGAGTTGAATTTAGGCAGTTTCAATCTCCACTATCACCTTCTCTCTTGATCAAGTCAAAGAAATCAAGGCAAAGCTTGGTGGGGTAATTAATATTCCTTTAATCCTTTTAATTTTATTTTTATTAAATTATACACACGATCCAGTAGTAAATAAGTAAACAAAACTAGCTAATTTTTTATTACCTGTTTTTCCTCGGCAGACGGTTAACGATGTTATCGTCGGTATAATATTTTACGGAATCAGATTATACATGGAGGCGACAAACCAGGGTTCTGGTAATGCACGTTCGACTGCACTAGTTTTGCTCAACACCAGGGAAGCAACCGCATATCAATCACTTGAGGAAATGGAGAAACCTGAAACCAAGGGTCCATGGGGGAACAATTTCGGCTATATCCATGTGTCCATCCCCGAGGCAACAAATATTGATACTTCCGACCCACTAGAATTTGTTTTCGAAGCTAAAAGAATGATCACAAAGAAGAAGAACTCCTTAGTTGTTTACCTAACTGGTACACTAATAGAGTTAATGAGAAAACTAAGAGGTTCAGAGGTAAACACTGCAATCATTTAATGGTTCAAAACTTCAAATCGACTAATAAACAACCAACCAATTACAATCTCCTCTGCTCGGTATCAAATATGAATAACTTTGTATATCTGTTACCATTTTCTTAATACAGGAAACCTCCAAACACATCCGGGGGGTGATATGGAAGACCAGCTTAGCGATATCAAACTTGATAGGACCTGTGGAGAAAATGTCTCTAGCTAAGTATCCTCTCAAGGGTCTCTACTTCATGGTGGTGAATATTCCCCAGGTAAAATAGTATATAAATATTGTACATCAATCCGCCTTATGGTTTACATCTCTTTGAAAATCCGCTAACAGATAATAGATTGTCCAAGATTAATAGAATAGAGAAGAAGCCAGATTTGGCTAAGGTAAAAATGTGGGGACTTGTAGAAACGGGAAGGCTCGGTGAGGCCTAGTCTGGATTTATTTACCTAGCTTGTGGAAGCAAACAAAGATCCAAAAGAAGTACTTCGGATGTTTGGCTACCTCAGGGACGAAGCCAGACATCAGGCTAAGGGGAAGCAAAAGAATAAATTTTATGCTTGGGAGCCAGTTGGGCTTGGTGTGCAACCCGTGCCCTCAACTGGCTCCGCCCTGACCTACTGACATGCAAAATTAGATAGTTTGTTGGTCTCAAATTAACATGTATTTTTGTTTTTGTTTTGCTAGTCTAGTTAAAATTAAGGGTGTAGTCATACTGGTAGCACCCAAGTTATTATACAATAATCTAAAGATACAACTGGACAATTTGCAGAGTCTCATGGTAACGATAGTGAGCTACATGGGCAAGTTGAGGATAACTATTGGATCCGAGAAAGAGTTGATAAATCAAAAATTATTCAACACTTCCATGGAGAAAGCATTTGAGAGGATTTATAAAGCTTCAAGACCATCTCTACTTAATTGAAAGATATTATCAAAAATTTAGTTTTGCTTATGTGTGTTTAAATAATAATAAATGAATCTAAAGTAAGAACAATATTACATTTGCTTGAATGCTCAGAGCAAATTCAAGGAACAACATGGACATATAATTCAGCCGCAATGGTTCCATGAAAAATATAATTCAACTGTATAATGTGTGGTGCTATGCCGATAAAGGACACAAAGAGGCGTGCAAAGTGTGTCACATGTTCTTCTGTACTATACAAGAAATTAAAGTGTGTTGTTCCAGAAAATTTAGCTTGTGGTGTTGTGCCAGAAATACTATTTTTTTCCAAATAATTGAATAATGAGTAATTTTAATTAACTTTTTGAGGGTTCGTCTCTAATTGAACTTCCTCGGACCCATCACTCTTACCATGTGCATGGTAGTCAATTAGCTCCTATTGAGATTGAGAGATCTGTAACAGAAATCCGCAGATGGACTGGTGTTGAGTCACTTATTTTATCCTTTGAGTATCTTTTGTCTAACAATATTCTGGATCTCCTTTCTCCTCACAGATGGGTTTGGTGGTTTTCTCGCATGTAGAGTCCAGAAAGCCTGTTTCGGTATACGACATTATAGATCCATTTGTATTATTTTTCCCGTGCACTCATCCTATCAAGCGATCTTATTTTCACTATCGTCATAACTTCTGGATTCTTCTCGTAAATATATTGAACATCGACGTAAAGGGCAGCTTGATTACCTTATCAGGATTGATGTTTAATGAGATGGTTGGTGATACCTAGATGGTTCCTTTCGTATATTGGTGTATCTCTTAATTCAAGTTAGGAGGTTTTTATGTTACTTTTCGCGGACCGCTACTGGTGGTTAAAGAAGGATAGTGGTGAATCAGATCGTCCAAAGTAATCTTCATTGTTCGTGATCCTTGGTTATACTGTTTATTTGATTGTTGATTATCTTCTTCTGGTCTACTAAAGTCAAGTCTAAGACTCGGATCCAAATATGGTAGTTGAGTATCAGATATCATGGAATAACCTTCGAAGATTGAAGACTGGATAACAAACGAAGACATTTGCTAGAAATTCATCAACAAAGAGATATGTGAAAAGGAGAGCAACTAGTAAAACACCAACTTTTTCGTTTGGGAACCCATACGGATAATCCTTTTACAATCTATATGTTCGCTTACGAAGCTGTATTTAAGATTGTTTTAATAAGGTAAACCTAGTATGTAGCGGAACTGTTCACGAACCGAATTCCAACAAGAGCAAGTCGTGTAATATATATTTCAAGATACGAATTCAACAAGACTAGTCTTGTAGGTTCATTACGGTAGAGATAATACTATTTAGGTTTAGATACATACAACCAGTGATATTTCAATTATAAATATAAAGAGTCCATCTATGTGCACCCCTCTTAACCCGGGGTGCACATTCCTCCCCTTGTTATTGGTTGTGTGGCTAACCCAGATTACTTCCTATTTTATTATCATTTCTCTAATATTATAATGGAATATTACTTTTGAACTCGTATAAACAAAAAATAAATAAATAGGGATTCGTATTTTTCTGCCTCTTCCTCCGTACAAAAATCAAGATCACGGATAATTGTGTTTGTCGAAATTACGTTGGGCGGAACAAGATCCATTTGAGGCAAAAAGGATTTTGAGATGGTGTTTGATTTTCAATTTTTCTGGTGATTTCATGGGAGTTTTAAGTTTTTTTCATGTGTATAATAACAAACCAAAAAAATGGAACAACTGATTAATTTTCAAACTGCTTCTTCTTAATTCTTATCATCGATTTCCCCACATGGGTCCCAGTTCTCACCCTTTTCTCTCTAAAATTGACTAAACAATTGAATTTACAAGGTTTTTAATCCAATGGAGTTCTTAATTATTCATCTGAAATGGATTTTTTTCGAAGTTTCATAGGGACTGGTGGTTAGAACGATCTTCTAATATTTGATTTGATTGGTTTATAATCGGAAAGGGTGAATATAAAGATGGTATGGACTGAAAACCCCTGTTAGATCTTCTAATGGTTCGAGCAGTGCAGTAATGGCAGTAGTATCTCCATACCCTATTTGGAGGTCTAATTGAACAAAGGGAATGATTAAAACCTAAACCCATTTCGATAATCATTCAAATAATTCCAAAAGAATTTAATCATAGGTCTTAATCCGAAATCGAATGTTGTAAGAGAAATATGGAAAATTTGATTGCTAACCAGGGTCTTGAACCTTGATAATTTTAGACATAAAGGTCTGGAAACTTTTAGTTTGTGATATTATGAAATCATACATCGTATTTCTCCACTCTTATGGAAAGTCTCTTTCACTCATTTCCAATGTAAATTTAGTATTCATAAAAAAGTTTTTATTAACTAGAGTTAAGAGAAGAACCCAGTAATAAGGGGAGGTATGTGCACCCCGGGTTAAGAGGGGGTGCACATAGATGGACTCAAATATAAAACAATATAATGCGGAAAATAAATAACACTGACACCAGAGATTTTGTTAATGAGGAAAACTACAATCTTGTATAAAAACGCCGTACCTAGTCCAGACTGAACACACACTGATTTAAGTTGCTACACCAATACTTACTACCAGATTTCAGACAAAATGTAATACTCGCTTCAGTTGTATTTGTGCACCTGTAGAAATCCTAGCAGACTACCGATTCTCATTGGGAAATGTTCTTGTAAATCTTCTAGCAGAACACCAACTCTTTTTAGAAAATACTCTTGAAACTCCTCTACTAGAATTTTAGTTCTCTTTAGAAGAAACTCCTCAACAACTAGTGTTTAGCGCTCCATAACCTAATTGATTTTTCCTCACAAGATCACGTAGAATAATCTTGAGATATCTTGATCTATCAAATCTAGGGTTTATGAAAAACACGTAGAAATAGGTTCCGGAACTACCAAAGAAGACAACTTCACTGTGCTTTACAATCCCCAAGTAAAATCTTTTGAAATATCATCCTTGTTCGTGAAGAACAAAGATATCGAAAACACCCTTATGCAACACACACACATAGTTTTCAAGGGATTATGTGTGGTTACATGAAACCTCTATTTATAGTTAATGATCAAGGATAAGTTTCTTGCAACTGAAAAGCTACCTTTTCTAGGAAAGGAAACACCAAGTAACTCGAACAAAATAGGCCTTTAGTCACGTATTCACAAATTTAGTCCTCAAACTGTTGCCAAAAATTCGTGTACAATTTCCTATTCAATTAAAACTTAGCCACACATGTAATGTTGCTATATTAAATCACTCATCACTTCTTCATTATAACTCATAATTGAGTAATTCTTGGCTCGTTGAATTCGTATTCTCATTCACTATAACATAAGAACCTTTTGAAGGAAAAATGTTATTATCGTAAAAGTCTTGGGATCAAATATCCTTGAATGTATATATAAATATATTTACCTTCACAGGAATTGTTCCATAGAGTGAGAACTTATTTGGTTGATAGAGAGGTATATTAAACAAAAAGAAACAATTGTTTGTTACCAACATTTAATGAAGTTCTCCAAGATGCCTTATGATTTTAGTAGATTTATATTGCAAAGAAGAAATATAATTCAAGCGGTGGATATTCTTAGATTTTTAACAATATTGGTTAAGAACAATTTATTGTTCATGAACTATTTTATTTCAAGTTGATCAAGTGGAAATTTCACACGTAATGATATTTATTATTTATAGCCACTGGAAATGTTTCAAATTGTTTAGAGAGAGTTTTCAGAACATCTGAATTATCGCGAATTAGATAGGTATGCATATCCAGTACACATACCCTTTTGGTATGAGAAAAGGTACGCATAACCTTGGAGCCTCAGTTCGTGGACCGTCCATAGGTATGTGCATACCGGTACATATACCTACCCAATTGAGTTACGAAGCTCATGACCCATTTTTACAGACATGTTTAGCTTTGTTACAAATCTCTTAAACACTTTTAGTATTTTTCCATCCTAAAGATACGATAACCTTTTCAGTATCATTTTCCTTGTCTAATGATCACCTCTTTTTGAAGGTGTCCTAGAATAATAGATCTTCACGCTTCTTATTCTTTTGTTAGAGAACTTTCGGTTGAACCCACCAAGCGTTGGTATGTAAAAATTGGTTGTCATATTTTGTTCCAAAACTCGAGTTGCTTAATATGTAAACTACAGTCAACTTCGATAGGTTAGACTAGAAATGATAGAAGTATTTTGCTCCAGTTACTCACAAAGATCTGAAGATATATTGAAGATAACAAAGACACCATCCTTGCCTTGAGGTTAGTAACTATGACTTGACTTGTTCCATATCTATCTTGTGTCTTTCAAATCTTTTAGATTGAAAAATTAAGATGCAAAATTATATTTTGATGATCAAAGTGTCAAGGAATTTATTAAATTACGAAGTATAATGTTTATCTTTTGAACTTCGTAGATATGACATCGACATAATCTTTTGGATGCTATTGTGACTATGTATATGGGCAAAGGTGAAGATTTCATTCTAAGAAATAATGTTTACATTTTTTTAAAGGAAGTAAATTCATGAACTTGTTTTTGTGAATCGAAAGGGAAATCACTAGGCTTATTGGTATTGTTATTCATTGCAAATCTTTTGAACTACCAATATGTGTGATTAGTATAACCGTTCATAAACGTGTTTATGTATCTTGGTAAATAATCATAATGCCTGACTTTTGTATTGGTATGAACTTTATTAGTGAAACCGATCTTAAGTAATTACCTGAGATGGTATGAACATGTGCAACACGTTTTTAGACATTAGGGGAACCGATCCTTTGAACATGTGCAACCAAATACAAGTTTATACCATAATATGTGGGAACCAATCATATGGACATGTGCAACAAGGGGGAACCGATCCTATGAACATGTGCAATCGGCCACAAGAAATCTCAACCCAATCTGAGCACGTTTTATGTTTTTAACACAAAATTTTATCCAAAATTAGAATTTTCTATTATTCTAGAAATATTAGAGATACCAGAAAATATATTTGGTTAATGTAGATACGTGAATAATGCAACATTAAGATTTGAGTATCTTATTTACGGGAATTATGAAAACCTAATTTTCTATTTATTACATATCTTGAGAATATTTTCGGTTTTGGAAATTCCTTGGTGTCCAAACTTCCTTGATCTATAAATACCTAAGTTTGCATCCCTAGAAAACTATCCTAAGAGCCAACAAAACTACCTAGTTGTGTTGTTTCGGTGGAGCCGCCTATTTGGAGAGGAAAATATCCTAATTAGGCGAAATCTCTCTGACCGCTCACTTAAAGACTTCTGTGGGATCAAGAAGCTCTAATAGTACCGTTGGAGGGAAACTAGATGATTGCATTGTTATTTTAGTTTTCGATTATTGATTTGATTGACTAACGGTTGTTCAATATTTGATTGCACCTAGTTTGTTTATTCTTGAGAACCTTCTCTTCTGATATAAGGCTCACTCAAACTAGATCAAGGATTTAACGTTTCTCTGATCCGAGCTTTCTAGATCCGTAGATAGATCCATTGATTTGCCATTGTTTTACAGAGACTCCGTGCATGCGAAAAATCAATACGGAATCAAGTTTTTTGTGGAGGTTGTTACTTTGAAGATTAAATCGAAGATTGAGAGACTTTGAAGATTTGAAGACTTTTGTTCTTGTGTTTTGGTCTTGGTATAACTTTCGTGACTTGATTCTCCGGATTAAAGAGGTTGTTTATTTTCAATAAACATAACCCTTTCAAAGATCAACAAGTAGTTTGTGATTTCATCATAAACCTTGTAATCAAGACTGATTTTTCGAGGTAATCATTGTCTTGTTTGATCTTGTAATAAAGGAACCGGATCAGTATGCAGTCTTAAAAATAGAAGATCCTTAATCGTGCTTATATCATATATTTCGGTATTGTGATTATAGAGTGAGTATTGTTACCAAATAATTTATCCTTTACTGTTTGGAATACGATCCAAAGGAATCTTATAAGAGCCACAAGTTTTCACAGGTACAACCGAAACCCACTTGTGTGCCAATGGTGCCTTTAACAATTTTGGGGTCGCCTCAAAACAAATGTTATACCTAGATAGAGGAGTCTGCTTTAGATCAAATCCTTGGGTGGCTTAAGCTTAGTTTGGTATTGCTGCTGACTTTTGTAAAAGCACTTTTTCGCCTGTGCGTTGTTGTCTTGTCTTTGTGAGAAAAAGCGGTTAGGCGTTTGGTAAAATATTAATTAAGTTGAAGCTAATTAAGAAAACAATCAAAGTGTGTTTGGTAAAATTTGATTCAACCATAATTGTAGGTAGCAAATGTCAAAACAGACATATCTCTAATGGTAGGTTTATTCAATTTTATGGGGTTTAAAATAATTAATTATTTTAATATATAATATTAATATTCATACTAATTACCACTATTATTATGATTGTTAAAAAATTATTTTACTTAAATACTTATATCTATATATATATACTTCAAACAAAAAATGAAACTAAAATCAAGTAATTATTTAATATTTTTATTTATCCTGTTAACAAATTAAATGAAATGGTATATAAAATAGTTTCAAAAATTAAAAAAAATTAAAGAAATTAAAGAATAATATTAATATTCATCCTAATTACCACTATTATTATGATTGTTAAAAAATTATTTTACTTAAATACTTAACTAAAAATGAAACTAAAATTAACTAATTATTTAATATTTTTTTATTTATACTGTTAACAAATTAAATGAAATGGTATATAAAATAGTTTGAAAAATTAAAGAAAATTAAAAAAATTAAGGAATGCAATATAAGAAATAATAAAAAAATTGATTGTATATAAATTTAAGGGGTAACTTTTGTCATTTATAAAATAAAGTAGGGATAAAAAGATAAATCAATCATTAAATTTAGGTGGGGCCATGACCTTTATGCTTTGTAGCTTTTAAAAGCTCATCCTCCCACTTTTTAAAATTGAGGAATTTGGGAAGTCTTTGATAAAAAACACTTTGATTTTTTGCAAACACTAATTTCAAAAATTATTGACATAAATAGCTTTTGAAAGTGCTTTTGAGAAAATAAAAACATTACCAAACCAAGCCTTAGTAGTTTCTTTTGTATGCATGCTGGCCACATGTCAAACGGAGAGAGTGTTAGGGACACCCAAGTAATTCTGCATGTTGAAAACAAAAACAAAAAGAAACTTGATACTAGGGATCTTATACTCCCTCCGTTCCGATTTACTTGATGTTGTAGAGTTTTTCACGCAGATTAAAAAACAACATAGAGAGTATTTTTTTTTCCAAATCTACCCATATTAATAGTTTCCTAGAATTTTAAACCACCTAGTTTTTAGTTTCAGATTTAATGTAAATTATGTATCCCATTGTAATTTGCTTGGGATGAACCAAATATTCTTTCCAAATCTTTGGAATAATCACTTATCTACTAATTTCAATAAGAATTAATGGTATGTTGTGATTCCAAAGCAAGGGTAAATCGGTGAGAATTTGGGAAAATTAAACCGTCATCTATTTTGGAACAAAAAAAAACCCTAAAACATCAAGAATTGGAATGGAGGGAGTATCATTTTTTGTTCCCCTCATCTTCGATTCCTCTTTCTGGTAAATGGGAGAAACAAATTGAAAGAAAACATAGTGAAATCCTACACGAGTCTTGTACAGATTCAAGTACATGGAATGGTTGTTGATGCTTTCTAGTTTTATATATGTGGTAGGAATTTTTTTTTTTTTTTTTTTTTTTAAATTTGGGAGATGTCTGAGGTAATCAGTTTTTCAATCAACTGAGCAAATGGTTTTTACCAACTTCAAAGGTGAGAGATTTTAGAATTCAAGACAAGGACAAAGCCTATCTTGGTACAAGTTTGATAACATTTTGTAGTTGTTATTACAATGAGAAAACTGGGAAAGAAGTAGATCTTACTGCCGTTGGTTGGGTTGATGCATGATAGATGTTGATGGCTAATAAGGATCAAGGAGTGTTTGGGATTGTTGGGTTATGCTCAGACTCGAAATTTCAGGTCAAGAAAGCTATGGAGTTGAGCCAAAACTTCACAACAGGGTGACATCCTATGGCACAAGTTACTGCACATCATCTGTTTGATGAAAAACCTGAAAGAAAGAAGAAAGGTTAAAGTTTCTTATTACTTTATTTTCATGAATTTTGGTGTTTTATGAGTTTTGTGTGATATAGGTTTCCGTCTAGCACCTGTCTTGATTTTAAGTGATTGTTGGTACCTATCCATACCATTGTTTCAATGTTTTGGTGCATGATTATAAGGAGATGACTAATAGAGATGAAATGGATTTGCTTAATCCCTTTTCATTCTTTCACCTTCTATATATCTTGATTGTTTGCATCACACACTTGACTTCATTTATATGATTTGATGGAAGTTGTATATATTGTTTGTTTGCAAATAAATGCATGAGGTGTGAGATCGAAACCGAGTAGGCTACCTATATTCTCATGGATTGTTGTATAAGTTCTAATGATGTATGGATGGGGCGAAGCATCAGTGAAGGCAAGCCACTCTTGCCCCACACTTAAAATTATGACAATATAATTATAAGTGTATTTTTATTCGAGTTTCAGTGTTAGAAGTACGTTGAAACTTAGTTTAGGTGATGAAACCATGGCTTGAATTGCGAATCTGTTTTGCTGAATCTAGGACTTGTGTACTTTTGGAGCCATAAACTAGATTTTTGTTAAAGGGAGAGCAAAAAGCGATCGAGGAGAGCAAAAATCGTGGTCGACTTCTGTAACTCAGGCTGATTCAGTATACTGAGTCAAGTTTTAAGTTTTTTTTTTTTTTTTTTTTTCCCAAATGCCCTTAAACCTAATCTGCGGTTATGAACCTAACCTATGTAAGTTAACCTAATATATAGTTATAGAAACAAAAGCTCAAGGGAATAAAAATCAGAATTTTCTTCTTATTATCACCATAAACCTAAACACCGTCAAACCTTAAATCAAGTCATAACTTATTGTGGTGATTCGATAGGAAACCAGGAATCAAATATACTTGATGTTACAGGAACCAAGAATCCCAATTAATTACGTGATCGAAGCTTGGATAAATCTTGTAAAAGCGTAAATGGTGTCATCACTTTTCTATATCTTTATATCTTGCTATCAAGTGCTAATGCAAAATGTTCCCATAAATTTTCCCTTTAGCATCTAATTGTCCAACTGGACTCCAACATCAGACATTGTTTGAGTGGATCTCTCTTATTTCATAACAATATTAAACAACAGTGAGCAGTTCCTTCCTACTCTTCTTCATCTTTTGCTTATCCTCCGGTACATCTTTCACCTTCTTCTGACTTGGATTTTTCTAATATGCTGCTGTCACCTTCTTCTGAACTGGATAATTATACTTCTCAGTCTGCCATTGGACCTTTCGTTTCTTTCGGATCTCAATCCCTTCATGAAATCTAATTAGACGCTCTGGTAAATCCTTGAAATCCATAACTTTGAGATTAATAGCTAGGGTTTTAGGGTGATTCTTATAAAGCCATAACGTGGCTGCATAAAACCCTTCCTTATTGCCCGAAACATAAGTTCTTGATCGGTTTTATGTATAGCCTCTAAGATGCAAATCTGAAGAACCTGATTTCGAAAAATCGTTGAAGTTACTCTTTCTAAAATTGGTGAGTTAAACGGGGTTGGGTTAAAGAGTACGTGGGGACAAAGCATGTGAAGGGTATTTCAGTCGAATTAACAATTGAGTATACGAATCGGCCTAGTTACCGAGTCGACCACGATTTTCGCTCTCCTCGGATCACTTTTTGCTCTCCCTTTAACAAAAATCATAAACTAAGTTCTAACCGCTAGAATGTAGTGAATTTTGGATATGTTATGCTTTGATATGTCAGTAAAACTCGGTTAAAATTTCAGGATGATCAGGTTAGGAAAAGTCGTTGAAACTGTTATAGTACAGAGAAGCATTTGCGCAGAATTCTTACAACGTGGTAGAGTTCTTGAGATTAAAATGAGGCACTTAGACTTCATGTATTTATCTGATTTTTGGATGAGAGAAACCCATTTAGGTTATGATTCAGCTGTAAAAATTTCAAAATAAAAAAGCATTATGTAAGGTACCCCAAATGGGGGGTTTTCTGCAGTTGCGAATGCAGAAATTCAGTTTCGTTGGAGCATATAAAATCGACAGTTCTTTGATATCTAACCGTTACTCTTCTCTAAAATTTTTGTATGACATCTCTATCATGCTTATGAATGTGTGGTGAAATTTTCAGTAGGAACCGATCAGTATACGTTGTGATTTTGACAAGAACAGTAGACGGTTAAATATGTGCTTGCAGGCTGAATTTGCGTTATATGTGTTTGGAGTTCGAATTGTGATGTTGCTATTCTTTTGTTTCCTTAATTAAGCTTGGATATAATTAATAAGAAGTTCCCTTTCTATAATATAAATGAGTTGGGTTGAGTACGGTGTGGTGTGCTTGTTGTTTTTCTACTAAATAAGTAATTATTTTCTACCGGATCAACAAGTTTTATTGAATTGCTGGGACATTTTCTCACTACAGGCTAAAACATTAAAAACTTGGTAGCACTGATTTGGGTTGTTAATTTCCCGTTTAACTTGTATAATTTTGATGTATACTTTTAGATTTTTGCAAATGTGATTGCTATATGTGATGTGGGTTGTAAGTAATATGTTTGTTGGCTTGATGATGATTTTAGCATGCACAAAGCCTTCCTGTATTGCCAGATCCGTCATCTCTTTTGTAGTATCATGTATCTCGTTAAATAATGTGTAGTTATGCAATAAAGGAAGGGTTTGAACTGCAAAGATAGATGGAACTTTGTATTTATCTGCTTATGGTAATTAAGAAGTTTACTTGATATTTGATGAGAGATAGTTGCTATTATTGTCGGCAGTTCATACTATCTAAATAAATTGACGTACTACGGTCGTGCTTGATCCCTTCGAGCAACGGAGAGGGTACGTACAAAGGAAGCCTCCATGCGGTTCGGAAGACAACACTACAAGGTTGTTCATATCATCCGAAAGTGTTGGTTGTTGCTTGGCAGTTCATACCATCTATTCGAGAGATGATTGCGACCCGGACAGATTATATAATGTTTTCTTTAGAGGTAGTTATCGCATTGGTTGTTCATACTATCTAGTGAGAGATGATTATTACCATCCGAGGTAAATCATACCATCTGACAACTGTACAATCTGTGAGACAAGAGATGGTTATTACCGTTCGAGGTAATTCATATCATCTGACTCCGTTTGTGAGTTAAGCAATGTTTTTATCACATTTGGTAACTCGTATCATTTGATAGGAGATGGTTGTTGTCGTTTAAACCATACCATCTAACGAGGGACGGTTACTGCAGGGCAACTCATACCATCTAGTATGACTTAATTGGCACTCCACCACTGGTGGATAAACTTTCTGGGTGGTGAGATTGTTAAGCCTAAGTGGCAACCCTTGTCAGGCCCTGCAGGGCACCCACCACGAGGTGGCAAGGAAGACCATTGGCGGGCCGATGGTGGCTGGTATCCATAACTACCCCGACATTGGCAATGGCCATCTCTCACCCACCGTCGACACGGTGTGTGATGTCAACCCAGTGGCACCCACCACCTCGGTGGCTACCCAAAAGACCATTGGCACCGGGCCTAGGTGGTGGCTGGTATCGAGAAATATCCCGACAATTCTAATATTTACGTGACCCTTAAACGAGGTTTCTGTTATTGAGAATCTCGGTCCTACGAGCCTTGGTGTTCGCTAGGAGATGATTGTCACTGCACAAGGTGATTCGTATCATTTGGTTGGTGTTGATGGTGGTTTTTAACTTAGGGGTAAAGTCGTAAACCCTAGTCGACGGTGACGTCCTGAGAACTTGAGTGATAATGTCCAAACCAAGCACATTTATTGAACCTTTAATTTGTCCGCGAGAAAATTACCAGGGTGCCTTTTTCTAATGCTAATTAGGGTTTCGACAAGCCAAAACCCTAATTTTCACACCGCACGTGCCAATGGCTCATCAAGCCAGCCACGTCCTACCGCGCCAAGGCATGCCAACCATGCTAGCCGCACCCCGTGCCAATGGCAAAAATGCTTAGGGCCACACCTACCACGCCAAGGCATGCCAACCATGCTAGCCGCACCCCGTGCCAATGGAAACCGTGCCGACCCACACCTACCGAGCCAAGGCATGCCAACCATGCTAGCTGCACCCTGTGCCAATGGAAAACCATGTCAGCCACATCTTCTCTCTAAACCATGCCAACCATGCTTGTCGTTCCAACACGCCGTGCACAACGCTGGTTGCCAAAACAAAGGCCTGCAAATCTAAGACGCAAATCTTAGCCGTCCAAGGTTACCAGACAAACGCCCGGTAACCATTAACCCAAAAACCCTAGCTTGGTCACGGTCCTTGCTTGATCACGCCAAACCCTTGGCCCCACCATGCCAAGCCATACCATGACTTGCCTTGGCCCTATCCATGCTAGCCGCACCATGTGCCAAACGGCATGCCAAACCCTGAGCCCCACCATGCCAAGCCAAACCGCACCTTGCCTTGGCCCTAGCCATGCTAGCAGCACCATGTGCCAACGACATGCCAAACCCTTGGCCCTACCATGCCAAGCCAAACCGCACCTTGCCTTGGCCCTTGCCATACTAGCCGCACCATGTGCCAAGCGGCATGCCAAACCATTGGCCCCACCTATCCAAGCCAAATGCACCTTGCATTGGCCCTATCCATACTAGCCGCACCATGAGCCAACGACATGCCAAACCATTGGCCCCGCCTCGCCAAGCCAAACACACCTTGCCTTGGCGATAGCCATGCTAGCCGCACCTTGTGCCAACAGCATACCAAACCCGCGGCCCCACTATACCATGTCGACCTTTCTGTCGGCTACTAAAATGAAGGCTTTCGATAATCAACGGTCCCCTTCAATCCCATGATCAAATCTGGTGACCAAGGTTACTAACAACGCACGGTAACCTTTTTCGGAAAATCCTAAGTTTGGCCATGCCCAAAACCGCGCCAAGGCATGCCATGGCCACGACATGCCAACCAGCCGCGCCACCATCTTTGGCCTTCCCTATGGGAATACTAAAACAGAGCGTGCGACAATCAACGGCCCCCTTCAATCCCGGGATCAAATCCTAGCCGACCAAGGTCAGGACAACGCATGGTAACCTTTGACCCGAAATCCTAAGTTTGGCCACGTCCAAACCGCACCAAGGCATGCCATGCCCACGACATGCCAACCTAGCCGCGCCACAATGCTGGCCTTTCCTATGCGGCTAGTAAAACCAAGGCGTGCGACAATCAACGGCCCCCCTTCAATCTCAGGAGCAAATCCTAGCCGTCCAAGGTTACCAGACAACGCATGGTAACCTTTAGCCCGAAAACCTAAGTTTGGCCACGCCAAACCATGCCATGCCGATGGCATGCCAACCTAGCCGCGCCACCATGATGGCCTTCCCTACGCGACTACCAAAACGAAAAAGGCGTGCGATAATCAACGGCCTCCCTTCAATCCTAGGAGCAAATCCTAGTCATCCGAGGTTACCAAACAACACATGGTAACCTTTGACCAAAAATCCTAGTTTGGCCACACTAAACCGCGCAAGGCATGCCATGCCAACGACATGCCAACCTTGTCGCGCCACATGCCGCCTTCCTATACGGCCACCAAAACAAAAGCGTGCAACGATCAACGGCTACCTCTCGTCTTAAGATGCAAAATCTCACCGTCTGAGGTCACCAATCTAGCGAGTCTCCCAAGCACGACTTGCCAAACAATAACAACACGCTACATGTTTTCCACAAAAATATTCGAGACATCAACACATATCACAAACTGGGGATCCTCTTTGGGTATTGGTTTGGCGGTTTACGACGTGCGGCGCGTACGCTACGCCCGTCATAAGGAAGTGTCATAAGGATGAGGCGGTTAGTAAATACGGGGAGTTAATGGTGAAACGTTCTTTTTATGGAACATCAATTCCATGCGTTAACGGTTTTGTGGGTACACCTCGGTAAACCCTCCCGAGACTATAACTCGGCCACTAGGGCCACCTAGGGGTTTAAAGGCTTGTGCATATGCTAAATGCAATCGGCGATACTGCTGACAGTGAGTTAGGATTTTATTTTCTAGATTTGATTTTCTCGAGGACGAGCAAATAATAAGTTTGGGGGTATTTGATAGACACATTTTTGTGTCTAATTTGTCTCGATTCTATATATTAATAGTGCTCATTTTTGTACTTATTATGGTATTTTATGTGTGTGTAGGTATTTTTGGCCAATAAACATTTTGGAAAAATCGGCTCGAAAAGTTCTTGGAGGACCCTACTATTCGGACCCTCGGTTGGATAAGGGGTAACCAAATTACTAAGGGTAAACCACCGTTATTTGCACCCGGGGCATCCCCAAAGGCATCTCGCTAAATGCACCCCTACTCGGTTGGGGGCCACCCATCTTCTACATTCAAATTGGAAAATTGGCGGGAAAACATTCTTTACAGTAGGAATTAGGGTTGATGATTTAGACCGGTTTAGCGAGATTCAATCGATTTTCATGGGCTAGGCCTGTTAGATCAAAACAGGGTTCTTATGGGTGTTTGGAGTCGATCAAATTGAAATTTGGAACTCGAGTTGGAAGCAAAACAGTGGAATAAGCACACGGTCCCTGTATGGTTTATTTTTGAAATTCGAGGAGATTAAAGGCAAGATATTCTTCCCAAAGATACGTATGTATCTAAGGAAGAGTTTGGGAGGATTTGGAAAGCTTGAAACGCGTAAAACGATTCGGCGGAGAGATTATTGCCGTGACTTCCACGGAAAGAAAGAAGAAATTTAATCGGGTTTTAAAGGGTTTGGAGGTGTATAAAAGGTGTGCTCGAGTCCCGAGAGAAGGGTATTGAAGTTTAGAAGAAGTTAGGGAAGTTTAGAACACCACGGCGGCAGAAATCAAAGTTGCGGGAATTGGAGTTCTCTTTGGTGTAGGAGGAAGAACACGAAGAACAAAAGCCCTCTAAGACGATCGTTTAAAGCGTCTTAAATACAACGACAATTCAACGGTGCATAACACCAGAATAGCTGTGATTTCCTTATGTAACAATTTTTGCTTTGTATGTGATACACCATTACAAATCGGTGTGTTATTATTTTCATCCTTTTAATCAACTTTTGGGCTATAAACATGTATTTTGAGCAAGTGATTAATATGAGGAGCTAAACTCCTTTCTTTGAGCGACGGAGGAAACTATTTTTCCAACAAATATGTGGTAATATTTATTTAATTAATTTCTGCAATTCTTTTTATGATTATTTGCATTGAATCGAAATTAAAAAAAAAAAATTTTGCTAACTCTTTGTGTTTTCACTTGATGGTGCATGCTTAGCTTAGAGCTCTTGATGTTCCATGCTTGAGATTAACAACTAGTATTTGAAAATCTACTATTGGCAAAATTTAAGAATCAATTGAACGTATGAATTGCATGATAATTATTAATCTTTTGAATCACATAAAAATTGGAAAATAGTGGAAACACGAGTCTCAGTGCTTTTTATAATCTTGATAACAAACTTCGTGAGTTTTCTAGTTTTATTTGAGTCTAAAAATCCTTCACAAGTCCGAGAGGAGCGACATTTTCTTACCACTTTACTACAACTTTCAAAATCGCATCAATTTTTTGCGCCGACGCGGACTTGTTTTTAGGGTTTTAGATTTGTTTTCTTTTTATTTATTTTTTTAGTTTTTATTCTTTTGTTCTATTTTACGTTTTCTTGGGTATTTGTCTTGTGGTTACAGGTTTTGGATTTCGGATCGAAAAGAAAGCTGAGCCAAAGATTTGGTGAATAATTAAAGACTTGGAGTCAAAGACAAAGCGAAAGGAAACGAGGAAAAGAAAGAGAATTTAATTTTAATTTTTATTTATTTTTTAGGGTTTTTCGGAAAAATTGTATTAGGGTTTATAATTATTTTTGTAATTTTTCTTTTTATTTTTGGACTTTTTGGACAATTTTGGGACTTTGGACATTATTTTTTTTATTTTTACCCTACGGAAGGGTACTTTAAATATAAACTGTTTGCAGAGAAGGAGGACAATTACGATATTGTCTCTGCGGCTTAGGTTAAAGCACCGACATAGGGAGTCGGTGGCCCGAGTCGACTACAACCGATTCATCCCCTGGCCCTGGAACGGAGGTAAGATCTCGAACACTCGCGAATCCCCTGTCAACGAGTTCTTGGACTCCTTCGTTTGCATATATCTTGAGGAATTGAATACGGTTGCTTTAATTTTCTAGTAAATGGCAAGGCACTGGCCATACAAGATAAGGGTTGGATTTCATCACCGTTCTCTTCTTGCCCGCTTTAGGAACACGTAACCTACGTGAACCTAAGCCTTAAAATTTTGACTAGAACAAGACCGATAGGGTAACGAGCTTAATAGGAAAGTTATTCGAAAAATATTGGTTACTCTTTTAAGCACACTTCGAAGTTCATAAAGGTTTTTGTGAGTTGAATGCGTGATTGCGCCAGCATTGTAATTCGGTGAGGCCTTGGGTATCAAAGCTCCACCGAGCTTCCCTCGCCTCTATTCAACTTACTTTGACTCGGATTGATTCCAGAGGGGTTTGCTTAAATTGTAACGAATTCCCTTTCGAAGGATTAGAAGCTGGTCTAGAAACAATCTAAGTGGAGCCATCATGCTTTTTGTTTGCTAGAAATCTCTAGGTTGCTTTGGTTGAGTCGGCCTTGATTTGTGTTTGCATAGAATCCCCTTCCTTATTCTTTTGCATGCCTGAACGTAAAGAGACGCCCTAGGTAGATTTGTTAAAGATAAACCTAGTAGTTCTAAGCGTCTCGATTACCTCAATTTAGAAAGTCCGATTTTTGAAGAGTCCGTTTTTGAACCTCAGTTTAAGGAGACAATCCCTAATATTCCGATAGTGCCAGAAATGGCAACTTTGAAAGCTTTGTTGAACCCGACTAGGACTACTCGTCCCTCGTGTATCGGGTTAGTCAAGCGAAGCAAATTTTGAACTTAAACACGGAACTTTACAGTTGTTCCCAATATTTTTAGGGAAAGAAAATGAAAACCCTTATTTTCATGTTAGGGACTTTGAGGAAATTTGTAGTACCTAAAGATTAGAAACCTTGATGATGATGCTTTGAAACTCGGGTTATTCCCTTTTTCCTTGAAAGATAAGGCCAAATCGTGGCTATATAGTTTGGCTTCGGTTCAATCGAAACATATGAACAACTTACATCTGCCTTTTTGAACAAGTTTTTCCCTAGGCATAAAACATCGTCTATTAGGACGCAAATCTGCACGTTTTCTCAACAGGAGGGAAAATCTTTGTATAGGTATTTGGAAAGGTTCAATGATCTATTAGCCCAATGTCCTCATCATGGTCTCGAAAAGGTTAGGTTAGTTCGGATCCTTTATGAGGGTTTAGATTATTCCACTACGAACACGGTAGAATCTATGTATACAGGTGGGTTTGAAAACCAAACAGCTTGATGAGGCGATGACATATTTGCATGAAATCGCCGAAAAAGATCCAGAATGGGAAAAAATTAGGGGAACCCAAGAAAACAATTCTTCTAGGCGGAGGAAACGTTAATAGGGTAGAAGGAGGCTTTGAATCGGATGCGAGTGCGACAATAGCTAAAAGGTTAGAAGCTTTAGAATTGGGTCACACTAGTGGTAGAGTAGAGCCTTTTTGGGAAGGCCATACTATTGAAGAGCAAGCCAATGCTCTTTATAATAATAAAACTAGATTTGATAACTTGATTTAAATTTGACCCATATTGAAACCTATAATCCCGGTCGGAGAAACCATCCGAACCTCTCATGGTCTAAGGACCGAGAATCAAAGTCAGTTTAGTAATTCGAATGCTCCCAGGGTCTTGGCTATACTAAGAATCCTTGGGACCAACTCGGTTTGAGAATCGATCGAGATAAGAAAATCCTAAGCTTAGAGGAGTCTCTCAACTTTGTTGACTCAAACAAACTACAAAATTTCACTATCCGTAGAACAAAGTCTACAAGCTAGTAATGTGAGGATAGGACAAGAAAATAGTCAGGCTATTTAGGGTTAAAAATCCAGTTGTCCGATAAATGAATTTTGAGAGAAAAGGTAGGTTTCTAGTCAAACGCAAACAAACCCTAGAGGAGTTCATGAAGTAGGCGAAAAACCATCACACCGGTTGAATTGGTTAGAACCCTTAGGAGTGGCGAGTAGTAGACAATCGAGTAACCATGCCCGATAGTGAGCATATCGTAGTTCACCCTCAGGACAATCCATAGCCGAGGGACCGATAAAATCTCTGGATGATGCCGATTCGGTTCTGAGAGGCCCTATTTTATGCCTAGAGCCCCATTTCCCCACTATTAGTACCAACAAAGAATCAATCCAACTTTAATGACATAATGGAGGTTTTTAAGAAAGTTACCATAAACCTTCCATTACTAGAAGCAATTAGGCAACTTAAAACATGCCAAATTCCTTAAAGATATGTGTACGCAAAAGCGCAAGCTTAGTGTCCCTAAAAAAGCCTTTTTAGCTAGTCATGTAAGTTCGATCATTGAACAACACAACTCCTAAATATAAAGACCAGTGCCCCTACCATTGCTTGCACGATAGGAAAACATCGGGTAGATAAAGCTTTACTTGACTTAGGATCTAGTGTGAACTTACTGTCGTACCATGTGTACTTACAGCTAGGACTTGGTGAATTGAAACCTACCAAGATAACACTTGCGAGTTAGGTGATAGGTCTCATTAAAATTCCTCGTGGTGTGATAGAAGATGTTCTTATTGAGGTCGACAAGTTTATTTATCATGGATTTCGTGGTCTTAGATACCCTTTGTCCACGACCCGAGAGAACCCGAGATACACTGTGATTTTAGGTCGCCCATTTTTAGCTACGTCTAATGCGATCATAAAGCGCCGAACTGGTATTATGAATCTATCTTTTGGTAATATGACTATTGAGTTGAATATTTTTAATGTCAATAAGCTGCATTCGAGCTAGATGACACATGCATTGAAGAGGTGAACATGATAGGAACCTTAGTTCGGGAGTCATTACCAAACATCATATTGGAAGATCCATTAGAGAGTTGTCTAGCCCATTTTAGCATGGATTTTGTGATGATAGCAACATTGAACAAATAAATGCTGTTGGATTCTATTCCTATGTTAGATACCGATAAATGGGAAGCTAGGTTCGAACCATTACTAGCTCTTTGAATCTACCTTAAGCCCTTGTTTCAAGAGCCTAGAGATCCTCCTAAGTTGGACCCTAATTATGCATTTTTAGGCCCATGTGAGATTTTGCCTATAGCTTCCGATTTGGATAGTGATCATGAGAGTAGGCCAGTGATTGTACTTCAAGACAATAAGGAAACTTTAGGGTTTCCCATAGAGGATATGAAACATATAAGTCCTACGGTTTGTGTGCCTCGGATGCATTTAGAGGATGAACCACACGATTATAAATTAGAGAAAGCAATTGACCTTTTCGGGAACCTAATGGTCTAGAAATTAGGAATATTGTAACTAGTCTATCTAGAGACAAGAAAATTCTAAGTTTGGGGTAGTAATCGTTAAGTATCCCTATTTGAAGTCCCTAACTTGGGACTCGGAGCCTCAGTGTGTCCGAGGTATTACCCGAGTCTCTTCCGACTCCACAACCCGATCCTCCCGATACTATCCGGGAGGAAATCCGGTATTTGAGACTCGTTATTTGGGTAAATCCGTTTATCAAGACACTCATATGAAGCCCAAGTGGGCACCACGGAAAAATCCGATTGTCTTCAGGAAACCTTAGATGAGGATGTGCTCCGTCTGTTCATTTTTCTGATTTGGTGCAGTTGTCTCATAATTGTGGCAATTTTAATTGATTTTGATGATCCCCAGTTGTTTCGACTATTGATATACGATTTGAAAGGGTAATTAGCCATTTTATGGGTACGTAATGTCTGGCTGGAGACGTTAAACATAGCACTTCTTGGGAGGTAACCCAATATTCATGCGACACGGTAATATCTTTCCTTAACTCTTTTACTTCAACTGTAACAGTTTCTCCTTGTTCATGCTTTTAATTTATCTTTAGAACATTGAGGACAATGTTAGATTTAAGTTTGGGGGTATGGGAGAAACTTTTATTTGCATTGATAAACTCGAGCCTAGAAATTTATGCGTATTAAGGATGGCACTAACCAATCTAAGTGGATGGAAGCATTTTGGTTGTAGGAGTTGAGGAACAATCTGATTAGATGGCAACATCTAAAGAGTCTATTCATAAAACACAGAGCTGGGTGTTAGAAATAACATGATAGTTTCACCAATCTCGTTGAGTCCTTTTCACTGTTTTTATTTTGTTTTGTTTTTATACTATGTTTCTCTAAGTGATTAGGTGGGGCCCACGAATCAAGTTGTTACCGATGCTAGGGTGAATTAGAGTGATTGAGATACCGAAAAAAAAAATAAAAAAAAAAAAGTGAGACCGGACCATCGACTAACCAGGAATAAATTAAATAAAGTCGACCACTGGAACCCTTGTATATGCCGAGTTGTGTTGACCTAGAGTTAGGTTTATTGACCACTTTGGTTCCCTTGTATATGCCCGGTGTGTTGATATTAGTCGACTAGTATCTCGATCCATTAGGATAGGTTCATTTTGGCGGAGGCCTTGAGATTGATATATGGGAAACACCATTCACAGTAAACATCAAAACCATCTATGTTTTTCTATATCCATCTTCTTGATCTATCCATGTGATTAGTTTTGACTCGGGTATTGATGTCCATAGTGCGACTATCGAGTAGAGCTCGTGACTTATATATGAATTTTAGTATGCTTGAGTGCAAACTCATGTGCAAGAATTGGAATTTCGCATCGGGGTACTTCCTCCCATGTCAATAAGTATGCCAACCAAGAAGATTCTTTAGTGCCTTCCAAGGTTCTGTGTACGCAATTAGTTAGGGTCAGGTATAAAGGTTTTGTGGGTACACCTCTAGCAAACCCTCCCGAGACTATAACTCGCCACTAGGGCCACCTAGGGGTTTAAAGGCTTATTGCATATGCTAAATGCAATCGACGATGCCTGCTGACAGTGAGTTAGGATTTTATTTTCTAGATTTGATTTTCTCGAGACGAGCAAATAATAAGTTTGGGGGTATTTGATAGACACATTTTTGTGTCTAATTTGTCTCGATTCTATATATTAATAGTGCTCATTTTTGTACTTATTATGGTATTTTATGTGTGTGTAGGTATTTTTGGCCAATAAACATTTTTGGAAAAATCGGCTCGAAAAGTTGCGCCCGGAGGACACCTACTATTCGGACCCTCGGATTGGATAAGGGGTAACCAAATTACTAAGGGTAAACCAGCGTTATTTGCACCCTGGGGCATCCCCAAAGGCATGCTAAATGCACCCCTACTCACGGTTGGGGCCACCCATCTTCTACATTCAAATTGTGAAAATTGGCGGGAAAACATTCTTTGAGCGAGAATTAGGGTTGATGATTTAGACCGGTTTAGCGAGATTCAATCGCTGATTTTCATGGGCTAGGCTTTGTTAGATCAAAACAGGGTTCTTATGGGTGTTTGCCTCGATCAAATTGGGTTGGAACTCGAGTTGGAAGCAAAACAGGGAATAAGCTTACACGGTCCCTGTATGGTTTATTTTTGGAATTCGAGGGGAGATTAAAGGCAAGATATTCTTCCCAAAGATACGTATCTATCTAAGGAAGAGTTTGGGAGGATTTGAAAGCTTGGAAACGCGTAAAGCGATTCGGCAGAGAGATTATTGCCGTGACTTCCACGGAAAGAAAAGAAGAAATTTAATCGGGTTTTAAAGGGTTTGGAGGTGTATAAAAGGTGTGCTCGAGTCCCAGAGAAGGGTATTGAAGTTTAGAAGAAGTTAGGGGAAGTTTAGAACACCACAGCGCAGAGAAATCAAAGTTGCAGGAATTGGAGTTCTGTTTGGTATAGGATGAAGAACCACGAAGAACAAAGGCCCTCTAAGACTGATCGTTTAAAGCGTCTTAAATACAACGACAATTCAACGGTGCATTACATGTTTAGCTATGTGTTTCCTTCATGTTGTTGCTTTATGGCGCCGATGCAGATTACAAATCGGGTGTGTTATTATTTTTCATCCTTTTAATCAACTTTTGGGCTATAAACATGTATTTTGAGCAAGTGATTAATATGAGGAGCTAAACCCTTTCTTTGAGGCGACGGAGGAAACTATTTTTCCAACAAATATGTGGTAATATTTATTTAATTAATTTCGCAATTCTTTTTATGATTATTTGCATTGAATCGAAATTAAAAAAAAAAAGATTTTTCTAACTCTTTGTGTTTTCACTTGATGGTGCATGCTTAGCTTAGAGCTCTTGATGTTCCATGCTTGAGATTAACAACTAGTATTTCGAAAATCTACTATTGGCAAAATTTAAGAATCAATTGAACGTATGAATTGCATGATAATTATTAATACTGAATCACATAAAATTGGAAAATAGTGAAACCCGAGTCTCAAGCTTTGCTTTTATAATCTTGATAACAAACTTCGTGAGTTTTCTAGTTTTATTTGAGTCTAAAAATCCTTCACAAGTCTGAGAGGAGCGACATTTTTCTTACCACTTTACTACAACTTTCAAAATCGCATAAATTCCATGCGTACACTACGCCCGTCATAAGGAAGTGTCATAAGGATGAGGCGGTTAGTAAATACTGAGGAGTTAATGGTGAAAGCGTTCTTTTATGGAGCATCAATTCCATAGCGTTAACGGTTTTATGGAGCATCAATTCCATGCGTTAACGTCACCACCTCCTCCCATTTACTCACCCATTTTTCCATTCCTTAATGAGACCGAGTAAGTTTCACTTCGACTTGTATAAATAGGTCTTTTATTTCCACCCGAACAAAAAGTTGATGGGGAGAATACACCACTCAGAAAACTTTTGCTAGCTTTTCATACGTTAGCTTCCCACTTTCTGATACAAGTCGTAACACAACTACTCTTCCAGAATCAACTATTTTGGTCTCATCACTTCCTTGCTTCCATCCCTAAAACCAACCCATTCTCCTCCACTTTGTGACCGAAGCAAGTCCTGGAGCTGACCATTTCTTGGTTTAGGCCGGACTTATGCAGATTGATCTCTCGAATCTAAAGTACTCACTTAAAGTACATTGTTGTGGTTTAAATTCGTTTCTCAACCACACACCTGAAATTACCGAAATCAGTAGAAACCATTTTCACCCTCAAACAATTGGCGACCACGTTGGGAGATTGATCTTTCGGTTACAATGTCAATCTTCGACCATCGATCTCATGCTTCAAACACAGGATATCAAGATGGTAGAAGTGTGCGATCCGATCAAGGATGGACGAAGCTTCGATTTCTGACGACTCGATTATCGGTCATGACACGACAAGGAATGGTGGGGACTTCCTAGAAAATTGAAGCAAACGATCGCCCAAGAATCGTGACTTGGTTATCGTGCAACTTCGGTAATAACCGGGGACTTTCTACAATCACGGCGCTTCCCATAAAAACTCGGTATTACACCGGAAGGTTCCCTTTTCATGGGGAGACCCGAGAAACCGAGTAAGTCTTACCTAGACTAGATACGTGGTTTGCTATTTCAAGTTTTCATGAGAGCGGAAAACCGATAGTCATGTTATGTTTCATCCCATGTCATCTACAATACACGGTTCAGTTTTCCTGGGATTCCGCGTCACTTTGGTCATAACCAAGATAATTTCATTTCCTAAACAATTCATTCCAAAAGAAAAATCCAAAACCTTCGAGATAACATTTGTCTATCAACCCAAAAAATCCAGAAAATCAAAACCATAAACTAGGCGTTTCATTTGCCTTTCAAAAAAAAATACATAAAAATAAGAAGTTCAGAAGACAAAAATGTATTCAAGGAAAGTTTTCCAACAACGGCTTGCTCCTCTTAGCAAAGGCCTCCCTCGTGCTCTGGAGAGCCGCCCTTTTCAACTTCAGTTGTCTGCACAATTTTTTGAATTCCGCTTCCTGCTTCTTCACCATGTCTGCGGAAGGACCTTCGAATGTTTCAACCAGCATCTTTTCAATCTCAGGAAAACCTTTAACAAACCAAGGAGCGTTGAACTCGAACTTCACGGACAGGTCACGATGGAACCTCCAACTTGTGACTACATCCCCAGAAACGGTATGACCTGTCACGTTACACATGTCGTCGATCGAAGAAAGAATTTCCTCCACACGTTTAACCAACGCGTACGGACTAGCAATTTGATTGTTCGTGGAAATATGACCATAGTTTTCACAGATCTTAGTGTACAGTTTCGCATGTCTGGCTGGCATGTTAAATCCTCCAATCAGCACGTGATCCCGATGAGGAACCATGTATGGAGGATTGAAAAGGGGGCCCGCGACTACATCAATGACCGACAAAGGACTCCTAACAACAATTACGCCTGCGGCTACTGGGGTAATTTTCATTGTCTGAACAGCAGCGACGTTTTCATCTTGGTCCACATCCATTTCAAGATCGCCCGGTATGGCTGACACAATCGAAGACAAAGCTGTATCTCCACCATTCTCCGTCTCATGGTCATTCTCAGAATCGTCTTCCTCCTGCGATATCACGGATTAGACACTTCCATGAAAAAAAAAAACAATGCATGGTAGACTTACCGATTCGTTTTCAGATCGAACATATGAGAATTTAGCACTACTATCGGAAGAACTACTCTCGCCATCACTGGACACTGAGCTTTCATCCTTCTCAGCTTCCCCATCGCCCTGAACAGGCTCAACACCACCACCCGCCGTCGCATTAAGGGGAGTTTTCTGACTATTGGCGAGCTTGGTGAAAGCGTTCACACTACCGAGACCCGGGGATGATGCAAAGACGAGATACTCGGAATAGAAATGAAGATATGCACAATCTAACTAAAGTCAAAAGGAAAATCATACATACCCGCATGTTGGATGAACTAAAATTCGGGAGAGCTATGGAATCTGACTGGAAACTACCTGCACGATTTTTAGACTTTCGTTCCTTCGCTTGGGGACTATCTACACTCGAGCTAACAGATTTTCGCTTGAGCGAAGAAGGATCTCTCAATAGTGGATGCTCCGCCAAAACCGCAAGAGAAGGCTTACCATGACAGTTTTCTACCATGCCATTCACGAACCCGTGAAAAACGAGAAACTCATCTTGCCAGAATATATTATACTTAGAGGTTGTTGATGGACTTCGTTGCGCAAGAAGGAAATGAAGACTTTTTCTCGACTCAAGAACAGTAACATCGAGAACAGTTAGCCACGAAACTTCTGGAACAACAGGTTGACGAACAAGTGGGACCCTTTGGTCGAAACTCATATGACGAGCCGCCCTATCAATGTTGTAAGAGACCACTTTGCAAGATCCTCGAAAGAAAGATGTCACGAAACCAGGGGAGCAACATCGCATAAACACTATCTCTCCAACACTTGTATCCTCTTTATCAGAAGTCAAAGACATGCCTGAAGCTGGAGCGAAGGTACTGATCTGATTTATAGACTCATGCAAATGGGAACCCATGGACGAAAATAGACCATGCGCGAATTTTCAAGGAATCTAACCAGGTTCGAAGCAACCCTTGGACGCCTATTCGACCAACGCAGTATCCTAGAGCCACCCCAAGACTCGGGGAGTACTGCCAACGGTTTTGGAGCATATTCTTCGAAATGCTCCCACAACCACGCTTGGAGAAAGGCGGCATGAACATACGAATCCACTTTCATGTAACCATTTAAAGCGCGCATGTCCGCAACCAGCTGATCCAAGTGTGTGTACAGAGAACCGAGAAACAGGCAGCCAACAGGGAGAACGACACCTTTCCCAGTTTCAAGGCAAATTTGATAAGTTCCTGTCTTATCTCCTTCTTACCCGAGCCGTCATTGAAAATATCTCTGGATAACCAAAGGACCAAAAACGCCGCAACACAGAAAGGACTGTTCTTCTGATTCGGATCCAACTCATCAGGAAACCACTGAGATACCCACCAACCGTAGAAGCACCTCGTCTCGTTTCCTTTCCGAACGAATCCTTTTGATTTCGCAACCAGAATGGCGCACATTTCCTTTTCATCTGCAAACAAATTGATATCGAGACTACCTAATACGGGAAGGCTCAGCAAGACGACCACGCTTTCCAAGGAAATAATCATTTCACCCCACCTGCATATGGCCGTGTGAGTGTCTGGACACCATCTGGAAATAAAAGAAACCAAGCTTGGGATATTTTCCTAATCCGAAGAACTGCGGAAGCTGCGACAACATCAACAATCTGCGCCTTGGCTAAACTGGCCTTTACTCGTTCCTGGCTCATCATGAAGTGCATCAATTTCTCGAAGGAACGCAACGGGCTTACACTGATCTTAAAGTCAACGGGAGAAGCATGGTACTCTTTCCTCTGAAGACAAAACCTTATTACACCCCCTGGACAAACCGGCCGGGCATCTCCTTCGCTTTCCGTACCATTCAGAAGAACCGACACATACTTGGGATGATTTTTCATAATTGTTACGGATGTTTTGAAGAACTCATCATCTATGTTCGGCTTGGAATTGCCAATATCCTTTGGTACGGCAGAAACTGTAGACATCCTAACGAAAATTCTCTTACGCTGCTTTCACCTCCGAGATAACTGCAATGGAACAATACGAAAGAAAGATTATTACGGAAAGTGCAGGAAAATTATTTCATCATACACAAGAGCGTCATCCTTGACGCAAGCCAAATGGTTTCAAAGTCATTTCGTGCATATGCGAATAAATGAGACTGACAGACTCTGCATCACCGCTTCATGCAGCCAGAAATTTGCCCCCAGCCAAATAGGCACGCCCCACCAAAGGAAATCATACACACGGCTACATCAGAAAAAGGGGGGAAACCCTAAAAGCTAGTTCTTTCACGGGAAAGGAATGACAATCCTCGTGCACATCTACTTCGCACAATAATTAAGGCGGCCAACATCACTACAGCATTCGCACATAAATTTTATTACAAGTTCGAGCAAAGCATACCTACGGCTAATGTTGACACCAACAATTTTTCTACAAGTACATGAAAACTACGCCTATAGCTAAGGTTTATACCAACGTAAAAGAAAAGAGAAAGCAAGTTAAAAAAGAAGTATTGGATGGCATACCTGGGATTCGCTTGTCCGCTTTGCTTTACTGCTACCACACGGATGGGATAAAATAAATAGGCGTGAAACAAAAGGAGAGGCCGAACCTCCTTTCATATGCGTGGTACTTGGTAGTTTGAACAAAGAAAGGATTTCCTGTTTGAGCCAAGTAAGAAAAGAGGCAACCGTCCCGCGAAGACAAAGTTACCTTTCCAAGAAAGCCATTTCCTTGGCCCCACATTCCAAGCCGTCACATACTTTGCCTTTTCCAAGACCTCGCCAAACCTTGGCCCCACGTTGCAAGCCGTCGCACCTTTGCCTCTCCAAGCCCCCGCGCATGGCCCTTCCAAGACCATGCCATGCATTGGCCCCATGCCGTCCGTCATGCTTGCTCTCTCCAAGTTTCCACGCCATGCCTTGCCGTACGATTAAGCCCGGTAGCGATACGCCGCCCCAAGAACCATCTGCGCAAACAACTCGCCGACCCATCGGCACGATGTTCCCTAGCCCAGCCAAGGTGATGCATATCTAGACTAAGCTGACAATTTTCATCTCGCCACACTACGGTCCGCATCACCAGTACAATTTATGCAAGGCCGCCAACACGGGAAGAGCGAACTTCTCCTTACCTCTCGAATAAGGTTAGTCGGACTTTCCGACCATCTTGCATGTCTACGTTTGATTACGTCCCGTCTGTCACCATCATATCGTACCTCGCAACAAGTCACTTGTTCCGAGATAAGGAGGGGACTTAATGTTGATGGTGGTTTTAACTTAGGGGTAAAGTCAGTAAAACCCTAGTCGAGACAGGTGACGTCACATAACTTGAGTAATAATGTCCAAACCAAGCACATTTATTGAACCCTTTAATTTGTCTGCGAGAAAATTACTAGGGTACCTTTTTTTAATGCTAATTAGGGTTTAGACAAGCCAAAACCTAATTCTCGACCGCACGTGCCAATGGCTCATCATGCCGGCCACATCCTATCCCGCGCCAAGGCATGCCAACCATCCTAGCCGCATCCCCGTGCCAATGAAAAACCATGCGCCCACACCACTCTACATGCCAAGGCATGCCAACCATGCTAGCCGCAACACCGTGCCAATGGAAAACCATGTCGCCCAAACCTATCGCGCCAAGGCATGCCAACCATGCTAGCTAGCACCCAGGTACAATGGCAAACCATGCCGACCACATCTTCTCGCTAAAGCATGCCAACCTTGCTTGTCGTTCCAACACGCCTCGTGCACAATGTTTGGTTGCCAAAACAAAGGCCTGCAACAATCATTGCCATCTTTCCATCTAAGACGCAAATCTTAGCCGTCCAAGGTTACTAAAACGACAGTAACCATTAACCCAAAAACCCTAGCTTGGTCACTTCGCCCTAGCTTGGTCACGCCAAACCCTTGGCCCCACCATGACAAGTCAAACCACACCTTGCCTTGGCCCTAGCCATGCTAGCCGCACCATGTGCCAAACGGCATGCCAAACCCTTGGTCCCACCATGCCAAGCCAAACCGCATCTTGCCTTGGCCCTAGCCATGCTAGCCGCACCATGTGCCAACGCATGCCAAACCCTCGGCCTCACCATGCCCAGCCAAATCACACCTTGCCTTGGCCCTAGCCATACTAAGCCGCATGTGCCAAACGGCATGCCAAACCATCGGCCCCACCTCGCCAAGCCAAGCGCACCTTGCCTTGGCCCTAGCATACCAGCCGCACCATGTGCTAAATGGCATGCCAAACCATTGGCCCCACCTCGCAAAGCCAAACGCACCTTGCCTTGTCCCGGGTGTATTTCACCTGCAAAAGCCAAAAATGAGGTTAATCCAAAATCCAAAAAGACAAAAGAATATATAAATAAGAAAAATCCAAAAAGGTTCCATCGCCTGGCAATTTCTATTAAAGGACGTATCTTTTATAAGAATCACAAAGCCTGAATGTTATTGGATGTACACTAATAAATTTATCGCGGACCCATTTACTTGTATTCATATAAAAATAAGACTTACAAGTAGAGATGTAAAACGTGTCGGCCAGGCACAGCCCGGCACACGAAGTTGCGTGCTTCACGTGCCATGTGCTGTGTTGTGCCAACGATTTAGATGTGTTGTGCCTTGCTATGCTTTTCTAGTCAAAATCTAGGCACAACACATGAATAAACGTGATGTGTCGTGATGTGCCGTGCTGGCACACGTGTTATAAACAATTTGAAATCACTTAATGGTATACATTAATCGGACATTATCACGAGAATTTAAATAGATAACATATAATTTGAAATTATTTCAAGTAAAATTAACAAGTTTATTCAATAAAAAAAACTAGACCATTAAATATAAAATTGGATTATTGTCATGTAAATTAATGTTCTAGTCAAATATAGGTAACGACATAATAACAACGATATTGAAACACATTTTCCAAATATTTAGGTATTATATGTGTTGTTATAAAAATAAGCCTCATAAAATGTCAAAAACTAGCTAGAATAGTGACTCCTTTGTGAACTATACACAAACTGTGATGTATTATGCCTCGTTATATGGTGTACTTGTGCATGTTATGACGTGCATTGTTAACGTGATGTCTTCCGGGATGGGCCACGTGCTTATTTGTGTCGCGTGGCCGTGTTGAGCCATCATGGCCGATTAGGCTAACTCAAAGACAACCCACGAAACTAACGTGATTGGGCCATCTTTGTGCTAAATCACGTGTTGGGCTGGGCTGAGCTAAGATTTTAGCGTGTTGGGCTAGGTTGTGCTCGTGCTGGCACAGCCCAATTTACACCTCTACTTACAAGGGGTGACCCTGCCTTTTACATGAATCTTACTACTGGGGTTGTAACCCAAATGATTTTGGGGTTGTGCTGGATTAAAATGTCTAAAATATGGATATGGGGTACCTAGTCTATGGAAAAGTTCAATAATTCCGTCAATAAATTAGACTTATTATTTTATTACCTTACCGATAACTAATCTAATCTAATCAAAAACAAAAATAAAAACCTCAAAAGTTGTTTTGTCTCTCTTCTTCTCCTCTAAAAATTGCATCACTGATTATCAAAAAATACATCACTGAAAATTCTATTAAAGGATATGTCTTTTATACCCAAATAAATATCACAAAAACAAAATGTTATTAAAGGATGTATCTTTTATACTCTAGACCGTGGAGATGGTTGATGATGTTCTAATTTCTCAAGAGGAAACTTTTAACTAGAATCTCCTAAAACTCTCTTTCGAGGACATTGTTGATATGCAAGAGCTGCACTATAAGGTCAAGTCTAGAATCTAATGCCAATTGGAAGGTGAAAGGAACACTACGTATTAACATATGATTACGAAATTCTGAAGGAGGAGAAACACTTTTTGTCGGGCAAAAATATGATAGCCCATTTTCATGATAGATTTAAACTTAGTGACGACATCAATTGTGGCTTAATATCAGCTGATGATAAAGAGCCCCGGAAAAAAGTGTTGGAGAAAATGAGTGTAGGATCAGAATCTCGAAACAATTATGTCTCAGCGAAGTTTTAACTAAAAGTGTGAAGATGTTTGCGAAGGACGTCGCTGAATGTTAGAAAAGTGATGTAGCGAATGACGTCAGCCTAATCATGAGGAAAGTGTGACGATTTTGCGAGATTGAAGTTAACTTGCGAAGAACACCCTTGTAAGCTTGCGAGAATAACACAGACCAGATCCGAAAATAAAGGTTGGCTTAGCTGTCATCCACCATGTAATATCATATATAAAGAACCAAGCAGATTTGAGAGAGGAGAGATGTTTCTAAGAGAAGTTGGAAAGAACAAATAGGAGAGAGAAAGTCTAGAGCTATTTGGATTTCTTTGTACTCTTAGGATTCTTGTAAGATTCTTCGAGAAAAATAAATAAAACTTTGATAATTGATTGTGAAATTGGATGGGATCATTGTGTAATCTTGTAGGGGTGTAGTTGTAGGAAATCCTGCAACTACATATTGGCGCTAGAAACAGGGATCGTTGATCTTAAGAGATTTAAAGAAGGTTTGGAAAAATTGGTGAAGAACTTGTGAAATTTGTAAGAGATCATTAAAATTGAAAAGATGGTAAGGAGAAGCACAAGAATTGCAGGAAGAAGGACAAAGGAAATGGGAGAATCTTCTAGGATGGGAACAAGAAACGACGGAGAAGAAAAAAATTCAACTCCCAATTCAAAGATGCAACAATACAAGGTGGAAACATTGATTATGATAGAGTCGGTGTACACACGGGAGGACAGATTCAACACAGAAGTTGAGGAAACACAGCAATTGAGGCTAGTAGATGGAGGAATAATTCATGGAGAGAAGGAGAATGAAACACTAGAGACATTAAGACAAAGGATATTGGAAGAAAGGAGATTAGAAGCAGAAGAACGTGCAAATTTAACACGACAAAACCATGAATTAAGAATGGAAAATATAAGACTACAAAATACAAGGTCGAGAAGTACTACAAGATCAAATTCAAGATCAATTAGAAGAGAAGCAAGACGAAACTCGCTTGAAGTAGGTGTTGTTGAGGACATTCAAGAAGATATGCAGAATCTTGGTGATGGACATCGTAAAGAGAGAGAAATAGCTGAAGATCGTTACATTCAACGTGAGAAAATTATCATATTGAAAAAACGATGAAGATCATGGGGATGAGCAACGTCATGAACGAAATAATCAAGATGGCGAAGAAAACCTGAATAAGGATATTATATGGGAGAGAAGTGCAAAGGAATCGACAAACGGTTGAGGATGAGATTGAGAGGCGAAATGCCGAACAAACACGTATAGCTTGCGAAAGATAAAGAAGGAGGGCGTAAATTGAAGAACAAGAGTTTCAGGAGGCAATACGCCAGAACAATCATGAAAACCGGGAAAGAAGGCGTGAACGGTACCGCAACAATGATAATATTAATGAAGAGGTATATAGAACATGAGGAAGGATTGAAAAGGCGAGAAAGAGAAATAGCGAGGAATGCACCATGCCACAGAAGAGAAGATGAAAGACGCAATCTTGTGCGAATACACGAAAGGGGTGAAAGAGAAGACCGCAGAGCAAGACGAGAAGAAGGGGATGAAGAGGAAACACAAAATTCCACAAGGCAAGATAGACATGAACGCAGGAGAAGAGAAGCAAGTCTAAAGAGACCAATGGACCAAGGGTCGAGGCACGAATGAACAAATTTTAAAATAATTGGCAGAGATGAGGGGAATGCTCAATAACAGAAGAGAAGAAGGCAGGAGACAGTTGGATGAAGCAATAAAGCAAGCTTCGAAAACGCCATTTACACAAGAAGTACAATTGAGGGGAATACCGCCAAAATATAATTTGCCTCGCATTAACTAGCACCTTCGATGGGACAACTTGTGTCGTTCAACATATCAAAGCTTATGTGAGCCGCATGTTGCAATGGGAGAACCATGACGTTGTGTTGTGCAAATACTTTGCATCAAGCCCGATGGGAGAGGCGTTAAAATGGTTTGAAGGACTGCCAAAGGACACCATAGCATCTTTCAATCAATTGCAAATGATGTTCTTAGGACCTCACGTAAGTAACAACTCATTGCGTCCCGGCGTTGAAGATGTATTTGGACTGAAACAAAGAGTTGGCGAAAGTTTGAAGCATTTAACTATGAGGTGGAAGACGAGGTATAGTAACATGGCTGGACGTGTGGATGAAAGATACCTTATTTTATCATTCATTAATGCAATGTTCGCAACAAATTTGTTGTATGTTCAAATATTTAGAATCAAGAATACTATCACAATGACCGAGTTGCGAGAGTTCCAAGAGGAATACATTGCTCTAGAGGAAAAACAAAGTGAGACGGAGTCGTACCCAGTTGCGAATACAAGCTCAAAAATTGCGAATGCAAGCTTATTGCCCAAATTAACAAACACAGTGGGGAATGCTTTGCAAGATCCACAAAGAAACATGGTGATCGAAAGTCAACAAAAGTTGGTTGCGATGGGAAGTCGTGATCAAGAAGAGTTCGAGAAAGAAAGGAGGTTCTATAATCGTGGCGGAAATAACAAGATTCAGAGACTTGACCAACCCCAAGAAACTTATGGAAGACAGAAGAATAATTATCAAAGGGGACAAGTATCTAACAGGGTAGTATGGGAAAAAATAATAATGTCTCCTCTAAATGCTAGTGTGGAAAAGATATGGGAAGCCATAATTTTGATGGAAAACATCCCATCACCTTGGAACATGGGGACGGAGCCACCATCGACCTACAAAATCTAGGAACTATGTTCATATCATTAATTCCATGGACATTCGACAAATGATTGCAGAGATATAAAGAGAATTATCCTTAGAATGATAGACCAAGGCAAGTTGAACCACTTTCTGATAAGACAACCACAACCTTTACCACTGCCATCACCACTAGAAGATCACAGAGAAAATGCAGCAAAAAGAGAAGATACGTTTTTAATTGAAGTCGGATCGAAAGCAAAAAACTTATTCTGCAATTCTATTAATGTACACTCATACAAAGCGATTATAGGATTTTCATGATAACGTTACGAGGAGTATTCGCAAGAGATATTGATGGTAGAGAAATTATGAACATTCATGAAAGTCTTGCCACTAAAAGAATGACAAAACAATCTATTTCTTTTACAACAAAGAGATTCCCGAAGGTGGAGAAATGCATGATAATCCCTTGGTGGTAAAGTTAGAGATCAATGAACCAAGTGATGATGAAGATGATGAAGCTGAGGATTCGTGGGCGATCAATAAAATATTGATTGATACTGGAAGTTCTGTAGATATTCTATTTTATCATACTTACAAAACTATGGGAGGAAAGGATGCGGATTTGATACCTTCGACTTACAAGATTTATGGCTTTAATGGTACTGCGAACAAACCCAAGGGAGAGATTACCATGCGAATTCCTTTGAAGGGATTATCTTAGAAATCCTCGTTCTCATGGTTGTTGATGTAGAGTCACCATAAAATGCATCTGATTAATCGACCTTGGCTGCATGGAATTCAGGAGTAGCCTCAACCTTCCATCAATGCATTAAGTTTCCTCATCCTAGTGGTGTTGGAATCATAATAGGAGATTGGGTTGAAGGGAGAAAATGTCATGCAATTGATGTAGAGAAATGTGAAGAGGGAGTAACTAAAAAGATCAATTGGAAGCACAATGTCAGAGAAACACAAAGAGGCGAATGATTGACGGTAGACGCAGTAGAACATGGAAGAGAAGGGATTGCTGCGAAAGCAATGATTACTGAGAAAGAGAACCGGCGAGTATTTATCAAAAGAGAACTGGTATTACTTTTACAACCTACTATTCAGAAAGATGGCGAAGATGATCTTGCGAACATGTGGGAAGGTCCTTACACAGTAACAAAGGTACTCGAAGAAGGGAAGTATGAACTGGAAGGAGTGAAAACTGCAGTATATAATGAAAAATATCTTCAAAAATATGGTATAAGTGATCGTGACAAAAGACAGAACAAAAAAAGAGTACTCCTGCGGCTTGAGATCATCAATAGTGTGCGAGAACTCGGAGAAGCACAAACACAAGGTAACAAAGGTAAGAAACTTAAAATGTGAAATGAGATTGAAATTGATGAAATTGAGCAGAGAAAGAAACAAAGTTGAATGCAAAAGATGTTTTTGAAAAGTATCTTTTCTTGATTAAAGAAAACAAAAATAAGAAGTCATAAAGAATGAGAATGAAGACATGCGTTAATTTCGAGAAATTATACTCATAGAATGAAGATATGCGATAATTTCGAGAATTTATGACTTTTACATACAAAAGAAAATAAAAGAAAATACGAGAATGAAAAAAAAAAGACAGAGGCACCCAACTTTGGCGTACACCCTAGTTCGCGAATAAAATTTTGCAAGAGGCAAAAGTAAGACCTAAAGTGCGTCATTGAAGGGGAGACCTATTACATGGCTCAAGGAAAAGGTTACACCGCTCCGGAGCCTGAGGGTCAATAAAACCCATCCAGGAGAGGCTCCTTGGATTATCAGCTTAAGCTTATGACTTAGGGTCAGGTGACTAAGTTGGAGAAGGTCTCCCTAAGGAGTGCAGAATTCGGGCGTCTGGAGCGTACCTGGCCATTCTTGGAAAGTCTAGGCCCTGATGCACTCGGCCCGAAGAAAACCCCACTTAGGGTGTCGCCTCGTAACCATGAGCCATATCGGCGAAGGGATTAAGAGGCCACGAAAAACAACTTGGTTGTTGTTAAGACCCAGGATGGGAGGAGCCTGACTTTGTATGGTAGACAGGTCGCCTCCTTGAGGGGTAACCGAGGGGGATGATAAGGGCGGCACCCTCCATTAGGGAGATGATAAGTGTCAAAGACGCAAATGTCATAGGAGGAGAGGCTTTTACTCACGGGAGTATTAAGGCTTGTCATATTTGTGCAATGATCCTGCAGAGGCAATCATACTAGAGAAAGATAAGACGAGATCAATGGGCCGTGCAGTGTAAAGGCGTCTGCGATTTCGTCGCAAGACGGCAATGTCATGGGGCTTTATTTCAAGAATGTTTAGACCTTTCATATTGTCTCATGAAAAATATCCTGTTGAGGCAATAATACAAAGAAAGTGATAAGACAAGATCAATGGGTCATTACATGAAAATGTAAAACGTCCCGCGATTTTGTCGCAAATACAAAGAGTGGCAAAATAAGACCTTTACTTAGGAAGGCAAAATAAGACCACATAAGAGAATAATACTGAATGGAATTTTGGAAAATTCCAAGATACATCTAATAGCGAATTCACAATAGTGAGATTTCGAAGAAAAGTACGAACAAGATTGTGAAAAATGACGCACAGAATATCGTGCAATGATGCAGCATGATTAATCTCTCATTTGAAAACAAATAACAGAGGCAAGTATGGGAATGCTTAACAGAGGCAAATGTTATTTGCTTCCACCTGATAGATTAACGCATATATGTTGATTATATATTGATTACTAATCTTTGATTGTTGTTATGAACAAGAGTTGCTTTTCTAATGCAGATAAAACAAAAGAAATAAGAATTATATTGAGAGATTTTGGAAATTAAAGGAATTCGCAGTGACAGATTGACTTAAAGATCAAAAAGTAAAAGATATACAAGTGTAACAAAAAGGAGAAAGGTTAATGAAGAAAAGAACAATTAATTCTCGCTCGACTCTTCTTCCTCATCATCGATCTCTTCTTCTTCTTATTCTTCACTATCGTCAATATCCGAAATGTCTAGAAGTGATGCATTCGGGGGAATTTCATCTAAGAGGCAGGGATATATAGAATGGGAAATGTTGTTATCATCGCAGACCTTCATGATAGTCTGATTGCAAAAACGAAGAGTGTCATTCTGGAAGTTGGCAACGGTGAGCTTCAACTGATTCTTGAGCCGATGGCATTTATCATTACGAGTAGATAAATCTTCTGCGAGTTTCACCTTTTCTTCTTCAAGAGATTTAGTTTGAGTCTCCAATTCTTCAATTCTCTTGTGAAAATCCTTCTCAGCTTCTGCGAATATACAATAACATATCAATAAGCCAAGAGAAGTTTATGAAAAAGAATAACCAATAAGAAAGCAAAGTTAACAACCTTCTTTTTTAGATATCATATCTTTGATCAAGGTCGAATGATCAGCTTGGAGACTAACATTTACACCTAAATTATTTCTGGCTTCATCTAAGATTTTCGCAGCCCAAACGAACTCATCATCATTATTTATAAGGAGACGAGAACGAACTTGATTTTCTCTTTCGACAAGAACGACATTCTTACGGTTAACTTCATCTCGCTCAAGTTGGGTTTCGAGAAGGGTTTTGTGGAATTTTTCTAAAGCTTGAGTACCTTGACTAGTGATGCGGTCTTTATCATCTATAAGATTACTGATCTTAACTTATTAATCTCATCTTTGGAGTCATGATGGCGGCATATTAAATTGTTTATTATTTTCAAACTGCTTCTATGGTCAATTTCTAAGAGATGGAATTTAGATCCGAGCTCGTTTAAGGAAAGAGAATTTGTTTTGTCATTGGTATAACTGTTTAAAGAAGTATTAAGGCGTTCGAGAAGGGTATCATCATCCATAGAATGGGGAAAGGTTCGAAGAAAGGTGGCTTCATTAGAAAGACCGTAAATGTCTGCAAAAATGATTAATCGAATAAGGGAAAACAATGGAAAGAAGATTAGAGGGAAAGAAGAAATGCTACTTACCATAAAGTTGGTCATTCACCTTTTGAAGACTGGATATTTTATTTTGTTGAGTGGAGGTATCTATTTCCAACTGTTTTTTCTTCTTGCGAAGTTCAACAACTTCAGCTTCTAATTCTTCATTTTTGCTGCGAGATTCCTCTGCAGTCTTATTAAGCTTGGAGTTCTTCTTCTCAAAGCTATCACACCTCTTAACTAAGTCAGAGGCAACTGCATAAGAAGCTTTTCCAGCCTTCGAAAGAATAAAAAGAAAAATCAAAACGAGATATAATTTTGAATTATAATTAAGGCGAAGTAGAGGAATGAAGGTTTACCAGAATACCAAGCGAATTTAGGAAACTTGGAGTAACTGATCTAGAAACACCACGAAGAGATTCATTATCATATAAAAGAGGGCGTCAAGATGTTCGCAATTTCCCGACAGGTGTTACGTTAAAGGAACGTCGCCTATTCCTTGTAGAGAATCAAAGAATATGCCGGATAATTGCGCCATTGATGATTCAGGTGAAGAACCTTCGTTTTTGAAAGAAGTCTCAACTTCATAATCCATGCTTTCATTTGATTGAAGATTTGAAGGAGAGGGAGAGCGAATTCTTCGTTTCTTTGAAGATGAAATGGTTGATTGTTCCTTGCGAAGAATGCCTTTATCCTTGCCTTTAGTTTTCAAAACCTTGATAGGTTCTTCAGCTTCTTGAACAATTCTAATTTCAACTTGCATACACAAATGAAGGTAAGAAATAGAGACAACAATATTGTTAAAATAATACAAAAGAGTATTTCTTACTTCATCCGTGATTGCACGTAATGCTGTTAAGACACTGGCTTTCCCAGATTTGTTGTAGTATTTTGTCAGCTTCGCAATCTAAAAATTTCGCAAGATAAGAGAAGAATGGAATAGGAATAAATGGAGAGTCACACATTGAGCGAAGTTTGGGAGCATACCTCTATTTCCTTTTCGGGCCAATTAAATACCCAGGGTTGATATGTAGCGAGATTTTCGGGTAGCACATTAGAATCGGAGATGTAAGGTCCCTTCAGAGTCAATGGAAAGACGCACCATTTATCATCTTTTGACTGACGTGGAGTTTTATTAGTACCAGAATGCCAATCAATATCTTGAATTAACATTTTTCATTTGGCAATATTCTCTTTCTTCTTCAAACGAACTCCCAAAGAGTGTTTTTCCTTCTTCATAGTGATTACTTCATAATTCTCGAAGAAACTCTCCACAGTATATTTCTCAGGGATGATCTCTAAATCAGCGAATTTAGGACTCGAAGTTTCGGTGGATAAAGATACCCGAAGCCATCACCGTGATGGGCAAACTCAAGTATAAGTCGAATGCAGTCTCCACACAATTGATAGATGGGTCGCGAAAAGTTCGCATGGGAAAGGATCTCGTAAAAAAAAAAGGAAAGTTAGGGTTATAAAGAGGGATAGGGAGACCAGCAATAAGTTGACCGAGCGATATTATGATTTCTTCTTTGCTGCATTGATGATCATAAAATAATTTAGCGGAAAGAATGGACTTAGGGCCGTGATCAGGAATGGTGGATAATGTAAAACCTTTTTCTTTAAAGTCTTTTTGAATTTCTTCAAATTCACTGTCATATTTACGACCACTTGAAGGCATTTTTGAGTATGGGAATGGAGAAGAAGTGAAGATCAAAAAGGAGAAGAAATTCAAAAATTACAGAGCAAAAGCGGAACTTTAACGGAAGAACAGTGAAGAAAAGTTGCAAAGAAAAGTAAAAATAAAGCAAAAGAATACTAATAAGGATATATATAGAGAGAATGAGATCTCGAGAAGATAAACTCATTAATGCGAAGAGGTGACGTGAACGGTTAAGAAAGACGTGTCAAGAAATAAATGGTAAAAGAAACATGTATAATTTGTTTCGCACGAATCACGGAAGGTTGTCGGTGGAAAAGAATAGGGAAAAATGAGAGGCTGCGGCATTTAGAGATAGAAATTCTCATATCATTCTCTTCTTCGCAGAGAAGACATGAGAAGAGGCAAGATGTAGGAGCAGAATCTCGCAACAATTATGTCTCAGCGTTAGAGCTTAAAATCAAAAAACTTAAAATCAAAATAAAAATCATATCCCCCATTTCCATCTCCCACTTCTTATTAATCTCTTTCAGGTTAGAGCTTTGAAACCCAAATATTACCTTTTTCCTTTCAAGTTCTAAACTCTCCCACTCTCTTTCAAATTCTCTTCTCTTTCTCTCGCACGCTCCTCACTTTGGAAACGAATTATTTTTTTTTAATTCGGAAGTGATGAAGATCATGCTGCAAGTGATGAAGACCATGCAGGAATTGATGAAGACCATGCAGGAGGCGGATGCCAGATGTTTGGAAACTAACATTCAATGCCGTAACTAAGGAAACCAAGATGCTCAATAGAAATCTATCAATGGTAGTCAAGTGAAAAAAATCAACTTTCGGATACTTTACATCATGTGCCGACATAAAAATTAAAGCAACATACTATGCCTAAACCGGTGCCGGCATGCTCGAGAATTAACTAATGTGCGGGAAGTAGGCAGATTAAAATCGGAAAAATTCAAAACGTAAATTTTTTAGATCGCGAAGGATGAAGACCCATCATAGGTATTGATGAAGACCATGTCGGAAACCCAGTCTAGCATGCTTGGTAACTAACATTCAATGTCAGTAACTAAATACTAAGCATGCTCGATAGAAATCTATCAATGCCGTAGTCAAGTGGAAAAAATATTTAAGTTTAAGATACTTTATGTCATGT
Organism: Papaver armeniacum; assembly: GCA_023531295.1. NCBI lineage: Eukaryota > Viridiplantae > Streptophyta > Magnoliopsida > Ranunculales > Papaveraceae > Papaver > Papaver armeniacum. The sequence continues at coordinate 63,286 of JAJJWW010012643.1, forward strand.
GCTGTGCAAAGAAATTAAAGCAACATACCATGCCTAAGTAGTAAGCCTAAGCATGCTCGAGAATTAACTATCTGTGCCGGAAGTGGACTGAAAACCAGAAAAAATTCAAAACGGCATAGGTTTTGAATTTCAGAACTAGAAAAAAATTCAAAACGGCACAGTCATCCTCCATTTTCCCCCAAAAAAGTTCCCTCTCAAATACTTTTTCTCTCCTTCTACTCTCAGCTCACTCACCCAGAATCAAATAAAAACACACACTAATCATTTATCAAAAATCTTATGATTTTACTAATGATTATTAATCACTAATCCTGATTAGTGAGGGGTAGATTAGGCATTATTAAAATACTGAGATAAGGGGTGACCTTGATTTTATATTTGGATCCGATTTTTGTCCTTTTCCTATATCCCCCAATTCCTTTTTATATCCCCAAATTTCGCGTTCCTTTTAAAAGCTTCAAAAGCAAATACTATACTTCACCCTAATTTCATATTTTATTTTCCAATTCTATCCGATCTTTTCTTATAACTGACAAAATTTATCCTTGAAACTATATATGATCACACCAATTTTTATTCGTTATATTTTATTCTTTAAAGATAATTATTTTTTATTTTCAAACAACATTTTATGTTATACCGTATCACTAAAATATACTTTTATTTATCAATAATAAATATTAAGAAATTATTGATTTTTAAAAAGTGGTTAAGAAAAATAATACTTTTAGTAATGATACTAATTAGTAAATTAAATATTACATATATGTACTCTAACGGTAGAAAATTTACTTATATTATGCACAATAAAATAGAATAAACAATTTTCAGATATATGTCAGTTTTTATCATTTTCTCACTAACTATAGCTACCTGATATTTTGCCAGACACAATTTGATTGCTTTTTAAAATAGTTTTATCTTTAATTTATAATTTGAAACCATTCAATTGATTTTTGTTACAGAACTCGGCACAAATAACGTATATCGGCAACCATTCAATTGTTTTTTACATAGCTCAACACAGTAACATACATCGGAAAAGTACTTTTATAAAGCTCGAAGCAATACCAAACTAATCCTAAGTATTAACTAATAAAAATATATTTATTATCATCATTAGTAGAATAATTTATATATTATCATTTTTAATTTGACATTTAATAAAATATTATCATGGCAAACTAATGAAGTATTTATTATGAAGTAGAATAATTTATATATTATCACTTTTAAATAGACATTTAATAAACCATTATTATGGAAAATTAATAGAGTATTTATTATGAATAATTATGGAACCTTAATGACATGAGAAATTATGTCCGTTAGATGCATTTCTAATCCAAATCACAACCATCACTTATGACAGACGATTATATCCCTAGATTTATCTCTTGTGAGGATAAATCTGAACCACCACTTACACGGCAAAGTTAGCCAAACTGTGCTTTATACTCTTAATAGCACTCGTGCAAAGCCGAGGTTTACAAGTAAATTAAATAATGCGAGTACTCCAATAACATTCGGAAAAATTGGGGATATACCCCAAAATCGACTGTCATTTTGGGATATGTTCCAGGATTCCAGTTTTCGGGAATATGTCCCAGCCGTCCAAAATTCCATCCAAAACCGTTAAGTAGCCAATATTCGCACACACCTGGGATTACATATTAGAACTAAAAAACAGATATACTATATACTAACACTTTACAAGGTTTAGGAACATATTCAGACAGAAAAAAACCTCGAAGAAATTAGATAGAAAGTTCAAACACATTTACGATAAATCGACTATTTAACGGTTCTTTGACAGAAACCGTTACTTTGAGTTATATTCTCAGAAACTGGAATCCTGGGGCATATCCCCAATTTTCCCAACATTTGGGAATGTCATCAGAGGTTGAAAACAAAATGTATGATTAACGAAATTATGTGAAACTTCGGCAAGCTAGGTTCTCCATCAGAGATTAGAAACTAAATTTATGAGTAAGAAAGATGATGCGAGCACTCCAACAACGTTTTTTCACTGGAAACTAAAAATTAAATTTACGACTAAACAAAATGAGAAACCTGGTAGCCGTCGGATCCAAGTCAAGCTCTAGAAGACATAGCCATCCAAATTAAGCAAGCGGAAAATAATTATCCAAACCACCTTATTACAACACTAGAGGTTGGAGCTGTTGTAGGCCATTATTGTGGCGCAGTTAATTTCAACAACTCGGACACTGAAAGGACTATACGTTGATGGCATTGTTGCTCCTCCATGATTTCTACTTTTATTTTACCAGATCTCCAGAAATAAATATAGGACCGTGCAACTTATTAACAACACCCCACTCACCCACTGCTGAGTGTCGCATTAATGTGGAATGAATGATAATGAATTACAGGAGGTAAAAAGATAACATGGAATCTACGTACTCTACTATGCCGGTGGCGGTGGTAAATATCATTTGTTACCACCAAGTGTTTTAGAGAGAAGAACATAAACAACAAAGCATTAACAAAAATTTGTATTTATGTGACCCAGTGAACGAATTGAACCACTGGTTAAACCGTTTGACCCTAACCCGGTAACTTTTCAGGTTTGATGTCTGGGACGGTTCTCAGAACACTGCTTCCGAGGTCTTATAGGAAAATTTTGTGTGCAGACAAATCGTATTGAAATCACTGGTATTACTACCAGAAAACTTTACAACTGGACTACAACGATATAGACTATATGATGAAAACGGGTGAAAGTGGAAACTGGATCAACTGTAGATTGAGAGACACTCGGTGTATTGCATGTTGTCGTCAAAAATAATAACATACCGCTTAATCATTGCCTGGAGCGGATATACTGTATATGCTTTTCTCATTTAATTGATCTTTTGTGGGTCTGTTTTATAGGTCGCGGAATTGAATACAAGATATGTGTAGCATGATGATCAGTCATTGAACGGTGCACTTTAGATGATATCGTAAGCTCAAGTTGCAAGATAAGGATGTGTCGTTATCTCTTTCTTTTTTTTTTGAAAAGCATGAGATACACGACGATTTCACATATCCTAAGAGTGGTAGAGGCATTTTCCAAATGATTTCACATATCCTGAGAGTGGTAGAGGATTCATGGAAAATCTTATATAGATATTATATTATCGTATAAAATTTAGACCATTTTTCTTTAGAATCCAAATGATAAAGAATTTAAAGTTAATACTTTGACAATGCATTCATCTAATTAAACTCTAGATTCTTTCCAAGAATGAGCAAAATTTTGATACACAATACTTCACCATCTATAGATTCTAATTTTGGCTGTTATATAATTTTCAATGGTTAACTTTCAAAGTGGTAGATGATGATGTTATACGTCTTGGTTTGTGCTCCTTTTTTTTGATTTTTGGTAGGATTGTCGAGTTTTATATAAAAAACGCATCACCAAAATATTGGCTTCAGATTTATTTTCGTTTGGACTCGAAATAAACATCAGTGCAACTCCTGTAAGATAGTGTCCATATAAGATTGTCCACGACGCTCCCTCCCTAAGAATATGAAAGAAAATAGCACTATGGGCTATGATAAGGTCCTTAGTCCCACATCACCTAATCCAAGGTTAAGTGGGGTGTTTAAAGGGCTCATGGGCACCCTTAACTCATAGACCGGTTTTTGGGATAAGTTCTACCCATGGGTTCTTATCAGTGGTATCAGAGCCAACCATCATGCCCCAAGCCCTCTCACCGAAGGCACCCCTATAGGCTAGATTAAGGTGGGTGGTAGGTGGGTTAAGCCATCGTACACTATGTATGGGCATGGTGTCAATCCATTGATTCTTTGGTAGGTGAGTTAAGTCATCGGGTCGAGTGTCGATAGAGTGGGGATGTGTATGGGCATAGTGTCTAGCCAACGTGGATGTTGGTTTGGAAGCGTGGTGGAATGATAAGGTCCTTAGTCCCACATCACCTAATCCAAGGTTAAGTGGGGTGTTTAAAGGGCTCATGGGCACCCTTAACTCATAGACCAGGTTTTGGGATAAATTCTACCCATGGGTTTTTAACAGGCTACCATTTGGCCACTAGATTGTTTAATGTCAGTTGTTGTTTTTGGCCACGGTGTTTCTAAGAAAAAAGTGCAATTCCATCAAATTGTAAGGCATGATTGTTCATTTTGCTAATAAAAAATTGACAGTCCCAATTGTTATTATTTATTTTTATTTTTGAAGGAATGAGGAGCATGAAAGCCCCAAACTTCATTGATAATAATATATAGTTACATAATATTCAATTACACCCATAAATCGAAATACATGATTAATACAATAATCTGGAACATAAATAAATCCCAAACAAAATTTTGTGCTAAATGTATGTAAAACGACGGGAGAATTGAAATCTTTTAATGGTTTATCACCATTTTGTTGGATACTCTCCGAGAACATATGATGCTTTCATAAGAGAAGTAATATGCCCAAATTCTTCATCGAATTCTGTAATCTTTGATCATCACGTCCGTAGATGGTTGAATGAAAGATTGAACGAAATCGAAAGTCCTCCAGGAGGTATGAGAAATTGTAATGGCACAAACTTGCCATACGTTATCAGAAATAAAATCTATTTACAACACCAATTGCTATAATGCAATTTTTTTTATTTAGATATATATTAGATTAGATAAATCTACCCGGATCTTAAATTAAATTAAAATTCGGGCAGAAAATGAGAAGATGGTTAAAAGAATTCAATGAAGAAGATGAAGATAACTACCAATAGTTAAATATAAATACTTCCTAAAGAAGATAATTGTTTATGTGAAAAGATAAAGTTGCAGAGCAAAATAGAAGGAGAGAGAGTCTTTGGTAAAAGAGAAATCTAACTTCTCTCCTAGATTCTTTCCCGTCCCAATTGTTATTAAACTCTATCAACTGGATTTAAACAGACTGAAATGATCCTCAATTGCTTCAAGTTAAATCAAATTGAAAAACTGTGGTGTAACAATTTTTACTTTATTTCCATCTAATTCAATCGAATTCTATCTATTACTTTCTTACAAGCAATTCAATATTGGTCATCTCTAACTGTTGTTACACTTCAAATAATTGATCAAAACATACCATTTTCGTCTTAAATAACTTCAAACTAAAATTAAATCAAAAAATATGATGCAAACAAAAATTTGGAAAACACTGGCGTTGCACAAAATCAGTTAACAACGATTATATACGTTCCAAAATAAAAAAATGTCACGAAATACAATTATTTTAGTTAAAATTAATTGAGATCTAAATGGATCGAATGTTCGATCTGGCCCCACTGTGCAACCACCTTCTATTTATGTGTTGGACTTGGATAATCATGGAACACGCATGTTCTTACTTATTACAATACCACCACCTTAAATTGGAGTCGTCCTCGGCTCCGAAATATATTCATGCCCCGATCTCCGACGTTCCTTATCCCTCATGAGATAAGTACCTGAACCAACCCCGCCCAGCGTACCTTCCCACCCTCGGCAGGTGAACCATCGTCGGCTTTGATACCATTTGTAATGACTCGTCCCTCTACCGATACTGTCCCCACTTATCCACTGCGTGTTAGAGCACTGCTCGGTCAAACTCGCATGCGTTGCTATCTCAAGCATGTTTGTCAATGTTAGCGATCAAAACTATAAGTCTTGATTTCTAGCTTTTTTATAGACGTCTCGGACTAGGACATACATTGTGTAGTTGAGCTTATTTTCACAACGTTCATTATTTGAAGACGAAAAACTACTAATGGGAGCTTGTGGAACTTCATCGACAAAGGTATGTGGAGACTTGAACTCATCTATCACTTGAAAGTCTATTATTACTCTATCTCCTATATTGAGACATAAGTCGTGATACAATATAGTTTTCTATATATACATTTGAGTGTCGAATTTGAGTTTATCTCATGCTTACATATTTCTCGAAATATGTATTTGGTAACTTTAACCCGACCAAGTTCATCTTGTATAATGAGAAAATTGTCGAGTAACATCTTACATGGTTTGTGTGATACAATCATTTGGTGTAGACTTAATGTTTCGATAATGATTATTTCAATATCTTGAAAATTGCTTTGATGCTAGTTGTGTTTGAAAACGGCTATTGTCATCCTCTAAGAATATTTCAATGATTCAAATTAAGATTTTCTTGCACAATTCCTACCAAAAACTAAATAAAATATCTCATTACCAGAAAATAACAGTGAGCTTACTACCAGTAAAGATGCTACAGTAAGGGCATCTTCTAATTTTTACCATGCAATGATCTTAGTTGTCGGATGGGTTTACCAACAAACTGAGTCATCCGATAGATTCTCTAAGAAAACACGGCCGTTAGACAGATTT